>CAWUFW010016632.1:37500-300085 GCA_963921515.1 Calotriton arnoldi | reverse complement strand
GGGATCTCATGCTTGAGGATGTCTGGACAGGGGACCACATCAGGACCTTCTACAGACCTGCAACAACGATACTCCCTTCTCCCCTCCCAGTTTTACCGATACCTGCCAGCTACGGCACGCCTCACTGTGCACATCCCGGCCCCCACACCCTCCCTGAATTTAGTCCGCTTGAGGCACAAGTGATGATGGGAAACCTAGGCAGGGGGGGGTATCAAAGGATTGTATCAGGCTCCTCAGTGTGAACAACGGCCCCGCATCCCTGGACTCACTACGCACCCGCTGGGAGGTTGGCTGGGCCCCTTAGAAGATGAAGACTGGCGCGATGCACCGCTGGCCCCCAGGACCCTCACGACCTCCTCTGGTAGACTGCGCCTGGTGCAAACATAGTTACCTACACACGGCATATCTCACCCCTGAACGGGGCTGCACAGGGCGACTGCGGCCTCACCCCGGGCTGCGCGCGCTCGCACCACTCCCAGCCGGTTCTGCCACTACGACCTGGCAATGTCCCGCCCTTACAGCATTCTGGACCGGGTGGGCAGAACTTACGTTGACCTGTAGGGTGGAGATCCCACGACCCGTGCGCTCTGCTTCTGGGGGAGCTTGATGGCCTGCGTGGCTCACGAGCCGACAAAGCCGTCTCTCCTTGGCACTGCGGTGGCTGTGGCCAAGAGGGACATTGGCAGCGCTATGGACTCAGAACAAACCCCTACAGTACAGAGATGGGAGACGGGGGTGGACTGGTGCGGATCTCCAGAGGAACCTCTCTTTGGGGATCGGGGCTGACCAGATCTATTTCGAAAAATCTGGGGTAAATGGTTCAACCTCATATTATAACCAATATGGTGGTCTTGGCTGTGGGGGCAGACTTATAGGGGGCCCCTGGGACCAAGCGAATGGAGAAGTGGGTTTGTGGCTTTTTTTCTCTTGCTATGTTTCACACGACTGCATTGTGCTGACACTGGCTGTCGTTGTATTGTTGTGGTGGTTTCTCTTAAATGTCAATAAAAATTTGATTATCAAAAAAAAGATACATCTGATTGTGCATGTACTGGCAAATACCGAAATAGAATAAACAGGCATGGATTCGTTCCTGGAAGAGCTCCATAAAAACATCAATACATTTCTCTTTTAAAATTGATAAATTGTGGAGCAGCAGACAAAAACTCTCAGGTCTGAAAAGCTGGATTTTTTTCCAGAGTCAGTCACATCAGAGATGTACTGAGATTCAATATTTAGGTGTGTGGACATTGCCATTTCGCTTTCGAATCATAAATATTGGACTCCGTGAGCAAAATATAATTATAAAGATAATTTATGGTGTTGTAGCCCATCACATCATATAACTTGATTCTTGGAACTGGTCTTTAATGTATGAGAGAATATTCCATACCTGTAAGCTCTTGTAAGTCATTTTCTTCTTAGAATAGGCATTTTCTAACATGTGAATTGATCTATATAAAAACATATGTCACTATTTATGTTTTTAAAATTTATTTCTGAGTCTCTATGTAGAGCACCTTATATTTCTGAGGCGTCAATGAGTTTTACACAGACAAGTGTAAGTTACAATATCATCTTTACAAATTAGAAAGTCAAGTGAAAGGTGAGGGGGAGGGGTTAAGGAGTGTGAGCTCTGAAAACTAGCACACGCACAGTAAAGAGGAATAATGCTTTGTAGACCCGTCCAATATTGATTCGGGACAGATATGCCAGTGGGAATCGCATGGCCCGCCCCCACACAACTGTGGCATGCTTCCTCGCTCCCACACTTGAACTCACATGGGCTCAAGTGGGCTACAAAGAACATTTCAGAAGTGAGGTTTTTTTGTGTGTTGTTGGCCAGGGAGAGTAAATTTCCCACTGCCAAAGTGAAACAAAGTTATAACAGTCTTCAAATATTCCTAAATATTACTTAATTTTTGTGAGTACCTTTGGACTGGATCAGAAAGATTGCTAGAGATGGATTGAGGCTATGGGTACCAGTCGTCTATTGGGGGCACAGTGGGTCTGCGTGGTTTCTTTTCCAGGGACAATGATACTTTTTAATGACTCTGGCTAATAACAGGTAATAGCCTATGGGTAAAGCCTGCACACCAAAAATCCTATAAATGAGGATACCAGTGTCAACCGATATCAATGTTTTTCTACATCAGAATCTCATCTGTAAATGACAGGCAGAGCAAACCTCAGTGGAGAACAATTATACTAAAAACAACAACAGTCAGTGCAAGGTGCGAGCAGAAAAATGGGCATAGCACACAGAGGTGACGTGTAAACACACTGCCAGTCCAGTGAAGATAGAGGCAAGTTTATTAAAACACCCAATATGCTTAAAATCTCATGCATTCAACGCAGGTAATCTTGCCAAGCGCGTTAAACTGCCTCTGTACTAAACCTGGGAAGAGTGGAGGGAGAGCCACCCCAGTAGTCCAAGCTCTATAAAAGCAAAAAAACCCATGGGGTTTTACGATAAGTAGTTAGCTTGTTGCCAGTTGTGCTTTAGAAAGCACACTGTCCACAAGACATTGGCAAATGCTTCTCGGGCTGAGCGATCCTACCTTTGGAGCAAGAATTACCCCCATTTGTTGTGTATCCCATTAAGGTGATGAATCTGTGATTGTTAGGTGAGGATACATCACCTAGCTGTAGGTTTAAAATCTACCCTCAAAGCTCTCCTATGTCTCACCAATTTCAACTGTAGAGGAGACTCTCCAAGGGAGAGAACTCATGGTGCACAGAGTCACACCACAAGCTACCTGACATTCTCTGAGTTCTATAACTCTGAGATTTCCCATCCAATGCTCTCTCTCTCCCCCTGAGTGTTTCTTGAAACCACATGAGCATCCACATGGCCAGCTGATCCAGCACAACCCACTCAATTCATGAGTCAGGGACCAAAGAAAATCTGCGTCATACATAAATCAAAGCTTACCAAACAACGGGGCCCATCACACATTACCCATAAATGATCCCTGAAGACGGGCGCTGGATTTGGGGGCCCAATTTGTCAGTTTTATTAAGTACTAAGCTTCACATTAATAACATTTATATAGAATTCTAACTATTCGTAATTTTAACTACTTCTTCTTTTGGTCGATGGACCATTAGTTGAAGAGTTGATGGTGACTATGATTAACTAAACAGTTTAACATTTAACCAAATAACCACAGAGTCACTTCTTCGGTTAATGATTTTATATTATTAAATGTTCTTAAATTGATCATCAGTGCACACACAAAGATTGCATATAAGAGAACAAATTATTAAGCAATGTATTAAAAAATTAATCATTTGCATCGATTTCCAAAGCGTGCAAAGGAATGGGGGAAGAGAAGGTACAGCATAAATACTTGCAGAAATATATTTGCAAATTAAAGCAATCAAGGAGGGTGATACTCACCAAAGAATCAGGAAAAACCACTTCCTTGGCCGAGGTTGTGGCAAGAGGTCCCTCAGAGATAGGCTCAGAGGACAAGTTAACAGGACAGATGCAGCAAAGTTTGCTATAAACTAACTACTAAATTAACCTCCCAATTAATCTACCTCCTCGGTCGCAGTCTCTCCCAAGCACTCCGCAACGTTCTCGTACCTAAAAGGTTCTCTGACTGTGCTGGTCTGCTCTCTCTGTCTTGGATCTTCTCTGTGCGTTCTGATCGACTCTTCTCTCTGATCTATCACACCGGACTGCACTGCTATACCGGACCGCACTGCCTCGCCATACTGCCTTGCCACACCCCAATTGGGATATCAATTATACTCTCTCTCTAGCACACTATCTTACAATGTTGCAGTATCGGTAAAAACTCGGTCTGTAATTGGTTGTCATAAATCATACTAGGGTCAGCCATCCAAGTTCTCCCCACAAATCCATCCTATACCGGTTCTAACAAAGGAAGGATTTAAGACCAATACATTTGTATACCACTAGAATTCATAATTATACATTCTGCTACATTGTTCATTATGATATCCGCTTTCACATTCGAATTGCACGTAGTGATGGCTGTTCCCACAGTCACTGTCGTATCTTGGCACATAAACAATAGGACACAGGTCAACATGGCCTTCACACGGATTGCATCATCTGGTACACTCTGCAGTCTGCGAACAGGCAACCCGTCCTGGCGCATGCGCACTTCACACCGACCAGGCCAACCACATGCTGGTTTCAACGAGAGGCCATTTTCATGCAGGCCCAATTCCGTACTAAAGTAAACAAACTCAAAAGAATATTAATTCATGAAATAAAACCCATTATGTTTACCTCCCACCATACTAATGCCCTGTGTTAATTAAATCCTAGCAAAAGCTATTAATTTAAAGCAACCTTTTCGTTATTTGTGCACAACATGCAAAATGTGCAATGTACAACACAGCATAAACATGCAGTAGTACGGTTTTTCAACGCAAACAATTAATGCGTACTCATGCCAACATGGTTTAGTATATTATGTAAAATGCGTTTGCTCCCTTATGTAAATGTGTGCATTCAGAGTTGATTAATTCATGCAGTCAATACATAATTATGGGGTTACTTAATTTCATGAGGATGTATTTTACAAACCTCACTCCATCACCATTATTCGATGCCTAGGACCCAATGACACAGGAGAGGTGCTCAAAGTGAGTCTTATTCCACCCACAAATATATACTACAGACCCTAAGCTCCTCATCCCTCTGCACTAGCAAATTCTGTTTTTGCCATGGTGGCCTGTGCACAAATGACCCCTAAGTATATATTTTTATTTAATGCTGCAGATTTGTGAATAGTATTGCATTGTCATATTACCCAACTTCATTAGTCAAATTCTCAGCCACTTCCTAAATCCTCTGTAACTCTCCCTTTCACACAATCCAACTTTCACCCGTTTTTGACTTTCTCTATGTTTTTCACAGATTCTTCCTAATCTTTAAAATATTCCCCCAATGATTTCCATTGCTCTCTTCTCTTTTCTAGTTTCCCATTCTTGATTCCCTGCAGCTTAATTTCATTATCTCCCTACTCACAATTTGTTTCACCTATTGATTTTGCAACTACTCCTTACACCCATGTTAGACCTGGCATCCTTGTTGCGGTTTCCCCTGTTTTTTGCTCTCTACCTGCTGTATTTTTTGACTGTTATGTTGGACTTCGTTTTTGCTGGTGTAGGTGAGCTCAGGGCATCTTTACCAATGCTGATCAGTGCTAAAGTGTAAGAGCTCCCGTGGAAATTTTAATTCTGCATGATTCTCCATGATTGGCATATTTGATTTACTGATAAGTCCCTGAGTAAAGTGCACTGTGTGTGCCCAGGGCCTGTAAATCAAATGCTGCCAGTGGGCCTGCTCCACTGGTTGTGCCATCCACACGAGTAGCCTTCTAAACTTGTCTCAGGCCTGCCATTGCAGTGTCTGTGAGTGCAGTTTTAAACTGTCCATGTCAACCTGGCAAGTGCACCCACTCTGCCAGGCCCTAACCTTCCGTTTTACTCACATGGAAGGCACCCCTAAGGTAGGCCTAATGTACCCCCATGGGCAATGATGCAGTGTATATGAAAGGTAGGACATGCACTGATGTGTTTTACATGTCCTGATAATGAAATACTGCCAATTTAATTTTTCATTATGGCAAGGACTAGCTCTCTCATAGGCTAACATTGAGCTGCCTTGTAACATTTTACAAGTTTAACTTTCAATTGGGAACAGCTACAGATTTGCAAGTTTGGGCTCCTGATCTCAGAATTTAAAAACACTTATTTTAGTAAGGTGGTTTTAAATTGTGTGTTTGAAAATGCCACTTTTAGGAAGTGGACATTTTCTTGTTTAACCATCCTGTGCCTCTGCCTGCCTGTGGAATCAATGTCTGGTTTAGACTGACAGGGGCCTGTTTGCGTACTCACCTAGACAGTCACACAAAGGGAGTTGTGGTGTGCCCTGCATATCTCTGATGGCCCATCACCAGGCTGATGGGCCTCCTGAGCTAGAGTGGTGGGAGGAGCTGTCTCCTGCACCTGAATAGGGCTGTGCCTGGCTTTCACAATGCTGTCTCTACCCCTTGCGTGTGTCTGGAGCCAAGACCAGGCAGGGCAAGAGATTGTGCACCACAAAGACAATCCTTTGAAGAATGCCTACTTCAAAGGCCAAAGTATAAGTATTGGACCTAAACCCCAGACTTCTAGAACACTTCTGTATCAAGAGAACATCTGCCAAGGAGAAGAGCTGTGAGGACGAGTACTGCCCCTTTCCTGTGTGTTCAAGAAAGTGCCTGGCAAACCACACAAAAAAGCCAGTTGGTTCTCCCTGCCCTGCATGAGTCCAGACGCTCCTGTAGAAGGCTTGAAAAGAGATGGAGGAGCAGCAAGACCGTTGAAGACCACTCAGCCTTCAAAGCCACTGTCACCGCACATCATCACCCCATCAGAACAACAAAGAAAGAGGCCCTAAAAGAAAGGATCAACGCCAATGCTCACAATAGCAAGGAACTTTTCACCGTGGTCAAAGATTTCGCCAAACCCAGCACTGGGACAGCAGACATCCCACCCTCCCAAGACCCTCTGCAACAGCCTCAGTGCCTTCTTCCACCACAAGATTAAGAAGATCTATGACAGCTTCAACAACTTCGATCACCCAAGACCCTCTCCACCCTATTCGCATTCATCGCACCCAGCTGACACCAGACCCCAGCAGACCCTGATCAGTTGGACTCCCGACCACTGACTCCACACCCTCGAGATCATGAAGAGCATCCACTTAGGCTCACCCTCGGACCCCTGCCGCACCATGTCTTCAACAGAGCCAGCAACTCCATCGCCCCCAAACTCTGCCGCACCATCAACTGCTCCATCAACTCCGCAACATTCCCGGAAGACTGGAAACACGCAGAGATCAACCCCTTGCTGAAAAAACCCTCTGCCGGCCCGAAGGACCTCAAGAACTTCAGACCCATCTCTCTGCTCTCTTCCAGCCAAGGTCATCGAGAAGGCAATCAACACCCAACTTTCCGGAGTTCATCGAGTGGAACCACATCCTGACCACTCGCAATCCGCTTCTGAAGCAATCACAGACCGGAGACGGCCCTACTTGCCGCCACAGATGACGTGCGCACCTCACCCCTGACTGAGGCGAAACTGCAGCCCTCACCCTCCTGGACCTCTCGGCCACCTTCGACACCGTCTCCCACCACACCCTATGCACAAGACTCCACAACGAGGCCTCAGAAATGCTCTGGAATGGATCTGATCCTTCCTCACCGGTCGAACACAGAGTCAGGCTACCACCGTTCCTCTCAGAACCCACAGAAATCCAGCTGCGGAGTGCCTCAGGGCCTCCCTGAGCCCCACTCTCTTCAACATCTACATGGTCCCTCGCCAGCCATCGTCAGTAAGCACGGACTCAACATACGTCTCCTACGCCGACTTGACACCCAGCTGATCCTCTCCTCACCAATGAACCCACAGTCACCTAGAGAAACTTCCACGATGGGACGAAGGCTGTCGCCACCTGGATGAAGGACAGCTGCTTCTAAGCTAAACTCCAGAGAAGACCGAAGTCCTCATCTTGGGGTCCACCCCTCCGCTTGGGACGACTCCTGGTGGCCTGCAGATCTTGGACCTGTGCCCACACCCACAGACCACGCAAGACTTCTCAGCATCATCTTGGACTCCTCGCTCACTATGAACAGCCAGATCAACGCCATCTCATCATCTTGCTTCCACATGCTACACCTGCTCCGGAAAGATCTACAAGTGGATCCCCACCGAGTCCAGAAAGACAGTAACCCACGCACTCATCAGCAGCAGACTCGACTACGGCAACGCACTCTATGCCGGCATCACCTAGAAACTCCTCAACAAATGGCCAGCATCCAGAAACGCCTCTCTCCAGACTCATCCTCCACATCTCCCGCTGCAGCCACATCACCAGCCACCTGAGAGACCTCCACTGGCTTCCAGTCAACAAAAGGATCACCTTCAGTGCTCTCACACACACCTACAAAGCCCTACATGACACTGGACCTGCATACCTCAAGCACTGCCTCTCATTCCACGCACCCACCAGAGACCCTCTTGCTCCACTCAACTGGCCCTAGCCGCCATCCCACGTATCCGCAAGACCATGGCCAGGGGAAGATCCTTCTCTACCTCGGCAGCAAAGACCTGGAACACCCGGCCTTCCCCCCTAAGGGCAGCGTCACCATCTCTGCCCCAATTCAGGAAGGACCTCAAGACCTGGCCCTTGCGACAGATCTGTGCAACCATGCCCCTCCCCCAGCGCCTTGAGACCCTCACGGTCACGGTGAGGCCAGGCTTCGCTAAGCCGCCAGACTGACTGACTGTGTTCGCTCGCTCGGTTGCCTACAGTCGCCGAGTGTCAGTTTTGGAGAGGAAAAAAGGACTGGACTTTTGCCTTTGTACTCCGCTTGTGAGTTCTCTCCCAAGGGACTTGTGTGTGCTTGACCCCGCTGGAGTCTCAGGGACATCGGGGAATCCCCTCATCTGGCAGCATCCCTGAGCTCCACTGCTGGGAGTTCTCACCCGCCTTAGTGGGGCCAACCAGTTCCTGGGCGCCAGAGGTTGTCCCTGCCAGAAAAGACCTGCTTGAAACCATCGTGCCTCGACACATTGCCCTTCCAGCGCTTTGTTTTTCTGACGCAGCACACCGTGCGGAAGAAAGTTCCACGCAACCTCCGCCATGCAGCTGAAGAAATCGGGCGCAGCAACTACCAGCAGCCAAAGAAACCGCGGCAGCCTGAGTTCAGCGCATCATGTCTCCGAGGTCCGAGATTCCCAAGCACTGACTCTGACGCAGGCCCTGCCGTGAGGCTGAAATAATCAATGCATTGTGGTCACCGTGACTGAAGAAATCAATGCAACGCCTCTCTTCCCACCGCCGCATCGACATCCAATGCATCCCGGATTTCCACTCATCGCACCTGTGCGCCAAGTTTCTCCCGACGCATCTCCACGCATCTCCCGCAGACCAGCACCGTCTTGGATTTCGATGCATCGCTTTCTCTACAGTCCAGATTTTGATGTAACCCTTCTCCTGCATGCAGCAGAACCGGCGCGATCGCCTCCCCGTGCCAGTAACCAACGCAGACGCTGTGCCGTCAAGTCAAATATACGCTTATTTGACTCGCTAAAAATCATAAAAGGATGGAGAACCATCGCGGGAACACGGTACTTTAAGTGTACATTTTAAAAACATATTGATTGAAAGACCATTAGGTCATAACAGCGAACAGTGGGCAACTAGTTAACCAAAGGTATTGACAGGTGTGTCAGCGCGATCAAAGAATGTAAACTACAAGTTATTTTTGGGCTACTTGAATTGGAGTCACTTTTTCCCAGTTCTTCTGCCGCAATCTTCCAAAATTTTATGGCTCTACAAGCACAGGGGAATTCGAGAACCCTCCAAGGACACCTGATGACTGCTCGCTCTGCATGTTCTGGTTTGTTCCTTCCTAGAGCCTCCCATAGGACGTTTTTTCGAGTTTCTAATAAAAAAGGCAAGTGCAGGTTTAGATGTAATAATGCACTCTGTCCCCTTGTCCACAAAGGCGGCATTCATTGATGGCACATGTCTCGTTTCCATTTCGCGGGTCAGATCCTTCGCAGGGAAATTACCCCCATTCGTAGCAGCCGCCAGATAGTGCTTTTTCTGGTGGGAGAAGTGTTCAAATCAATACGGCCGCGGCTTCAGCTTGGTAGGCATGTATCACAGCCCAGCGTTGATGTTTTATGCAAAAGTGTAGTTTTGTCCGGCTAATCAGAGATATCCGCTGATGGCATTAATCACAGCGGATTCGAATCCCGAGTACGTTGCAGGGGCAAACCAGGCCTCCTCTAGCTGTAATGCCGACAGGGATTCCTTCAAAACTGTCGTGGTTGAATTGACTAGGCCTTTACTTGATTTCTTCAATCCCTACCCAACAGTGGTGGGCTAAGGTGTTGGTCTCTCTGCTTCCTCATCCTCCAGTAATACTTTACTAGTGCGCCTTGTCTGGCCGGGATATGATTTTTTAATCCATATTCTAGGCGGATTTGTGCCTCGTGAGGTATGTAGCAGTATTAAAGTCAATCTCTTAAAAAATGTGGATTGTGCTGGGGTTTTTGAAACTGTGTAGCATCTTTAATATTCAGGATTTGAGCCATAAGCAATGGAGGGTAGGGAATTTTGCTGCAATCACTTTTAGCAGATGACCGATAGAGCAGCCTATGAGCTTTTTTTTTAAGGTCTTGAGCAAAGCAAATGAATTGTTTGGCTTTCTATGCTAGACCCTGGTCCAAATGTAGCTTAAAGTTAAGATTGCAATCTAGGGTGAAAAAACCTAGTGTATTTGTAGGTGAAACCACCTAGGGTCAGTGGTTGCTCACCCAATTTCCAGGAAAATGTATGCTTTTTCGTTGTTGTTTTATTGTGTTTAGAGAAGCACATCACTTTTGTTTTTTGGTGGTTAATCATTAGTTGGTTCAGAGTGGTGTAAGTCTACCAACTCTGTAATCAGTCTCTGCAGGCCTCACGGGAGTTTGTGCTATAGCAAAACAATGTCGTCCGCATATTGGAGTCACGGTGTCGATATTTTGCCCAACTTTGGGGGATCGGCTTGAATTAATCCCAAGGCGCTTATCAAGATCGGAGGTGTAGATGTTCACCAGTCAGGGCGCCAACACGCAACCCTGTTTTAACCCATTAAATGCTGGCATCTTGGTCGGCTAAACTGCACCCATCTCTCCTTTCTTGATTTGGACCCACGTGTGTGAGTAGAGATTAATTATGGCCTCCAGAAGCTTAGACGATACCCCCCAGCCTTGCAGTTTTTGCCCATAACTTTGCTCTCAAAACTTTAGTCGAAGGCCGCTTTAAGGCCCATAAAGCAGTGCATACAAGGGCCCAGATTTTGCAAAGGCTTGATTGGCCAGGAGAGTAACCGCAGAGATGTTAGAAAGGGTGCCCAGCCCTCGCCCGAAACCGGTTTGCGTGTAAGGTAATAGGTTTGTTCCGACTAACCCAAGCCTCTAAATCCACCAAGAGATCTCGATGCGTATATTTTCCTCCACGTCAATTAGTGCAATCAACTTATGATTAGATGGATCCGAGCGGGAACCCGACTTGTAAATTGGATTTAGAATACTTCCTCTCCAAGACTCAGGGATCAGACTGGAGGCAATAGCATTGGTAAAAAGAGGAGGCAGGAGACCAGACCAAAATGAAGGATCATGCCGAAACAGGGCATTTGGTAAACCATTGGGACCTGAGGCACCCTCTGATTTTAAATTTTTTATAATTTTTAGCACTTGTTCTTGTGAAAACGACACAGAAACTTTGGGTGATTCATGAGTCAAGATGATATTGACTGGTCCTGCACCAGCGGCCCCCTTCCCTGTTGGTGTTCCGCTATTTAGGGTATTTGAAGATGGAATTTCGTTATATAAGAGTTCAATATGGGCTCTCCAAGTGACCTCCATTACGTCCGAGTTATGATGTCGGTTCCTGCCGTTTAATAGCTGATTGATGTGTTCCCAAAAGAGCTTGGAGTCCCTTAGTTTACAGGCATGGAGAAGTTTTGCCCAAATGTGTTCGTGGAACTCTTTCTTGGCCATTTTTGTTTCCCTTTTTAACTCTTTTCTTGTTTTTGATATTAAGAGCAGGAGTTCCTGGGGGTTTTCTGGTCCCCGGGTTCGTAGTTGTCTTAAGTACTTATTTAATTGTTGTTTTTGTTTCCTCAGACTTTTGGTGAACCAAACTGCCCCTTTTGATCTTCCTGCTTTATGGCCGTAGGCATGATTTGAATTTTTTTTATTTACTTCATGAATGAAAGACTCCCAGGCCTTTATACTCAATGGTTCGAGGTTGAATCTTTCCAAGAGACTGGTATATGTACTCGTAATATCCTCAATGCTATCCTTTTTCCAGCAAAGACGTTTTAGGTTATAACATTGTGTTTGAAGAGACATCGCATTTGCTTTCGCTGGGATTGCGAAGGTTCCTAATAGAGTAAAAGATTGCGGTTGATGATCACTTTTCGCCCTATCTTTTATTTGAAAATTCACAATGTACAGGAGAAGATCATAATCCGTAAAGGTGTAGTCGATGGTTGAGCGTGTTTTTTGGGTATCCCTTGTGTGTGCTGCGGGGCAATCTGTCGGGCTTCGACCCTTGAGTACACACATTGAGAGGTCATCCAGGCGGGCCGCGCATCTCTTACCGAGTGTATCACGTCGATTAGAGGCTGACATGGCCCCTATTGTACCCTTTTTCCTGCCATATTGTAAGTTCATGTTAAAGTCGCCCGACAATATGATGTTAGCATCTGGATAGGCAAGTTTTAATGTTACTAATGATGTAATTAGTTGTTCAATTCTTGGCCTCTTTTGTTAAGACGCGGGGTGAATATAGATGTTGATTATAAGCAGACTGTAGAACGACGAGGTGTCAAGTTTGACGCATAGCAACCAGGAACAATCTAAGTCTATAATAGAAGCATGCCATGGGATATCTGTCGAGATGAAGGTAGAGAGACCCCCTTTTGCTCTTCCATATTTTGTAGCTCTCTTGGCCGGGTTCAGGTATTCCTTATAGCCAGTTATTGGTGAGGGGATATTCTGCCAAGTTTCTTGGAAAAGAAGAATATTGTACTGTGTGATAAATTCCATGAAGTCGGGATCTTCTAATTTTGTATTCAGACCGTACACGTTCCAGGAACAGATGTTGCAACCCTGATATAAGTGTGGAGCTATTGAAGAGTTCGTTCATGCCATTCTAAAGGATGTGCCTACCGTATTCAAGTGCCGGGAACCCGAAGGCTTAGTAGCTTCTGGATGGTCAAAGGTGATGGTAATTTTCCTGGCTGTGTACTCTTTACCCTTTAATGGGCTATGTTGATCCGGGCCTTTTGCCCCCTTTAACAGACCCGCTGTGTGAATTGGTGGTTGTAACGGGCTGGGGTAACGGGGAGGCACTATCTTTTTTAACTCGATACCCCATTTGGCGAAAGAGTCCTTCTGCTGCCAAATCTGCTCAGTGAGAGTATTATTGGCGAACGTGGCTGTTGTAATTTCTTGACCGATGGGACTCGAGTTTTATTTGAACTCAATACTTTCGATGTCATTGGTATTAATATGACTCAGAGGGGGAAGGGCTTTAAATAGTTTAAGCAATATTCTTCTATTAAGAATATCATGCGTTCCCCTTGAGACATATTGAGGATTAAAGACCAATTTGTTGTTATTTGGAAGGTCACACTGCGACACGTTAGCTGAGCTCCTTTCCGTTTCTTTCTTAACCACCTTAAACTCAGAGAGAATCGGGGATGAATTCCGAAAGGCATGTATGTTTTTTTGTGAATGAGTTTCGCTTTCCCTAACATGGGTACCTTCGTAGCCTCCCTGGCTTTGGTTGTGAATTGTTTCCGAATTGCATCTTTCTTCTATACCATTTTCCTCGGCCAAGTTGGCCTCGCCCAGGCAAGTTTTCCTCATTACAGTCGTGGTGTTCCCTGCTATTAATTGTTTGGCCTGAGTTTTTGAATTGTGTTTCTCCTTCCTTACTGGAGGTTTGAATAAGCTATATATTTTTTCTGGCGGGGATTGCTCCTTTGTGTTATAATTTGGGGTTCTAGGGATAGCAGACAAATTAGGGGATGCAATCGGTTGCACCTTGAGGCTTGCTGCTTCCATGATATTTTGAATTACTTTGTCTTCACATTGGTTCCCGTTTTGAACGGACGTTGCCAAGATTAAATCAGATGCCTGGCTAGTTTGTTTGCTCTTTCTAGACTTTCTCAGTCGTTTTCTCTCCCGTTTGGTTAATGGCTTAGTTACTTTTGATTGCCTTGCTGGAGACTGCTTGCGTTGATCAAAGAGTGAAAGATCCAAGACACCTGAGTTGTCAAGTAATCGTGATGGTTTAGGTATAGGTGTATTTGCCTTGATTGGCGCGATGGTTGGTCCTATTTCGCTGCTTTTGTGCCCCACAATAAAACTGGGACATTCCAAGTCCGTTTCCCTTAATACTTCTTTTTCTTTCTCTGCTGATGTTGCTGGCTTAGTTAAAACTTCCCTTGTTGTACCCAGTAATTCTGTCAATAGGGTTGGAACTGAAGCTAATTTATCAATTATTTGAGTGCAATGGCAGTGACAACTTTGATAAGTTGTTTCCCGGTCTCGCTGTACCTTCAGGATCATCTCATTGAAGCTGTGCAACTTTTGTTCAACCCCCTGAACATGAATTGCTAGAATATTTAGGAGGTCTACTTGGGTGTCCAACTTGTCTGCATGGTAGATCATTGCTTTGCCGATTGTATCCATGGTGTTTAACAGGTGCGGCCAGACTAGAGATGTTGATGGACAGCTTTGTTCTGCTGATAATGAGCGAGCACGATGTTCCCGGTGAGGCGGGCACTCTGAGAGTAGCTCGCCCATAGAGCCCGGAAGCCTACTGGGTGATTCCTTTTTTTGGGTAGGTGACATTGAAGTGATGGATCCCAAATAATTGGGTTGACATGACGTCACATCATTAGGTTTAAGCTGGCAGAGATCCTGGCTGAAGTGCTCTTCTACTTCCAATGAATGGAAAAGTGGATCGGGTTTATCTTGGTTATTGATGTTTGAGTTAACAGTCCCCTGACAATCGGGGGGGATGGACTCCCAACGACGAAAATGGCTTACCCGAAGTACTCAAGATGTTTATATTCGTCTGATGTATTAAGTCACTTTCATTATATTCGTCTTGTCCGCTGTATCCGCTGTATCCAGTTGAAAGTTGTTGTTGTTGGAACTGACAAGGGGTATCTAAATGAGACGAGTGGTAATGAATTAGTGCCTCGATTACATGTGAGTTATTGCTTTGACAGGTTTCCGGAGGACGGAGAGCTTTAGATGTTAGAAATTGGGGGCTTTGAACTTCTTTATTTTTGTCGCACTTAGTTTCCAATCCCGTATGCTGGGGTTCTTTCCTTTCACCCTCACTACTATTGGTACTTCTGTCACCTAGAGGATTCGTGTCGGCATTTTGAAAATCTTTGGCGTTGTTAGTTAGATTAGTTAGGTTAGTAACTTTGGAGGGTTTAAGATCGTGACAACACCGGTTTTCCTCAGTGGTTTTAATTGCAACTTTTAGAAAATTCGTAATCAATGCCCGTTTGCTGCTGTTAGGGCAGGAATAGTGCCTAGTTAAAGCCGTACGAGTTGCTTTCTTGCTTCCATCACACTTGACTTGCGGGGCGGACTCTGTGTTTTTTTTTGTTATAATTGGCATGGTGCTTGCCGTAATTACGGGTACATCTGTTGGAGCTCCCCACTCGTGCTGTGCTTCTAAGTCTTCTATGTTTGGCGGGCCAGGTTCTACAGAGGACATACCGGGGGAGTTATGCATATGGGCCGTAGTATCAACCAAGGGTCCCTCCTTGTCCTTGTCCTTAACCTTTTCTTTTTTGGATGTGACTTGGGGATGTTTATCTTTTTTCTCCCCTCCTCTTGTTCTCCCTGACCGCATTCCCAGTTTTTACCAATTTTTGCAGTCCGACCTGGAGAGGTTCAGATGGTTCAGATGCTAGAAGACGCCTGGTGTGGTCCGCAGGCTGAAAAAGGACTGCAAAAGGAAGAGGGTGGTGTATTAATTAGCCCACGCTCTGACCGGACTATTAAACTTGACGGTCACCGTGGGACACAAGATTATCGGTGGTGGCACCCAGCAAGAACCTAAACCAATCAATAAAAAAATAAAAATAAATGTTTTTAAAGCAAAGCTGCCGCTGGGGCTGGAGCACTAAGCGTCTATGCGTCTGTGCGTCAATTTGACGACTATTTGACTCCCCCAGTTGGGCCTGAAAAAGCCACTTCAACTGCAAGGGAACTACTGGGGGGGGGGACTCGGTGCCTAGATGCCAAGGCGGGGCAGAAGCAACTTGGGTCAGGTCTCAGGAGCGTGAGAGCAGGGCTCACTGGGGTGCCGCAAGCCGCACCCAACCTAGTTGGGTCGCCTCCGCGGACACACCCGGGCACTACACTCCGCGGCCGTCGCTAAGGGAGGCCGCACTCGCTCGCTCGCCTTTACTTGCGCCTGCCTGCTGCTTGCTGCTCCGAGCCACTTCCACCCGCTGCCGCCGCCGCCTCACTGAGACCTGTGGGGTTTAGCGGGATTTGGCAATTCCTCTGAAAACTGTTACGGGTCTACGCCGGGGCTTGGCTGGGACCGGATCAAGTTGTTTTTTTGGATTTCGGACCAGGCGGGTCCCAGCTCCCGGCAGACAAGCGGCGTGAGGCGGCCTTCCTCGCTCAGCGTACCTCCTCCTCCTCCTCCTCGTAATTCTCCAGAACTCGCTCACCGGAACCGGAAAAATCACCTGGAGCAAGAAGATACCACTGTGATGTTAATATATGATTGTGTGGCTCAGACACTTGTCTCATTCTTGCCAAATTCCTCACCCTGTGAATGAGTCCCAGCACATTACTCAACAGGTGGTGGTACTGAGTAATGCCGATTAAGTAAGGAATCATGTAATACAGCCCTATGGCAATATCCATCAGTCTGCACCTGAGCTGCCAGATAGTAATGTTTTGCAAAGGTATGTAATACAAACAAGTGGCCATCCATCAGGAAAGGGGATGGTGCTTTCTGGCAGGAGGAGCACTGCACGCTCCCCCGTCAGAAAAAATAGGGACTGAGGCACAGCTGCTGCTGTAGCCAAAACCTCGTATGATTTTACAATGCAAAATTACAGCCCTGTCAAAACAGATCTGATTCCTTCACTAGCAGAAAAAATGGGGTGAAACTGAGCCACTTGGAAACAGGAGAAGCAGAATTCCATGAGGTAATTCTGCTCTGCTTGACCCGTAATGAAGGCGTTAGTCAGCACTTTGCCTTTCTTAACGCGAGCCAACCCCAGAAAGTTGGTCATCATTCTAGTCTGAACTCATTCGATCAACTTAGTGGACTTCAGGCTGTGCAACTGGTCCTCTTCCTTAGAATTAGAAGAAGGGGGAAAGAAAGATGGAAGAGTGATAGATCTGCACTTGTGGAAGGCGGACACCACCTTTGGCAGAAAGAAGGGGAAGTGCCTAGAACCAGCTTGTGAGGTTAGAAGGCAGTAAAGAATGGCCACACCGACAGTGCCTGCAAATCTCCAACTCCACAGCCCGACGTAATCACCAACAGCACAGTATTTTGAGAGTCAAGAGAGGAAGAGAACAAATGTGAATCAGCTTGAACAGTAGTGTCATGAAAAAAGTCAGAACGAAGTTGAAGTCCCACTTCAGAACACATTTGTCCTTAGGGGCCAACCTAAACATAATAGTGCACCTAAGTATCCCTTCACGGTAGAAACCGTTAAGCCTCTTTGAGCGAGAGAAAGCACAAAGTGCAGGATGTCAGACGGTAGAACTTCAAACATGTTTAAGTTGGCAGCTGGAACCAAAAGACATTTTCCCCAGAAGCCTGTATAGACAGAAGGGGGACATCCACTACTTCAGGTGGTAAACTGAAATCGTTTAACTGGCACTGCTCAATCTCCAAGCATGGAGTGGAGGACCAGACAATCTTGCTGTGGAAGTAGATTTACTTTTTCCAGGAGAGAAATGGGAGGTCAAATACTTAGTTCAAATAGATCAGTATATGTGGGGTGATGCGGATCAGATGCTACCTTCTGCAGAACCTTTGAGAGCCGAGGAATCAAAAGGAATAAATAACGCAGGGCTGTGACCAACCTTTCAGAAAGCACTCCCTCCTCCCATCGAGCCACATGGTGGGAAATGCAGGGCATAGAATAGAGGGCTTTTTCCTGTTTAAAGCTGTGGCAAAGAGGTTGATGCAGAGAAGCACCAGATGAGACATAGGGTTGTCACATAGGGTTGGTGCTCACATTCATGATCCTCCAGAGACAGGTGAGTCAAGGCATCTGCCTTCTCTTTCAGAGTGCCTGACAAATGGGATACCACCAGGAAAATGTCCTCTAGTGGCGCCCACTGCTACAAACACAAGGAACAGCCAACACAGGGACCAAATACCTGCATAGTTGTTGCTGCATTGGATGGGGACTGTGACCTGAACAGCATGCTCAGAGATGGAGGGAAGACTAGTCAACAGGGTTAGGTGGGCTGCCCGCGACTATTACACATATACCTAATGCTGACGGGGAAAAACGTTTCCCCTTATCTTTCCCAGGTTAGTGCTCCTGTACAATGAGGCATCCATAAACACAGTGGCCTGCAATAGTGAAGGACTGAAGGGATGATCTACTGTGAGTTGGAAGGGCACATCTACCAATGGAGTTATGGGAGGACAGAATGGAAGAACTTTACTTCAGCTGAGAGACTGCCCTGATGTTAGAGGCATTGCTTCCTTGGGCACGAAGGAAGGGCTTTCATTTACCATCTTTCAAGGTACATCAACAGGTTGCATAAGGTCATGAGGTAATCAAGTCCAATAGACGAAAGACCAGCAGAACTAAGATCAGATGAGAACTTCTTCCCCGAAGATTGAGGCATCTGTTGGGGAGCAGAAAATGAGAGACCATCCCATTCCAGAAGATGTAGGTGGAACGGGGACACATCATAGTGGTTTGGACACAGCAGATCCAGTGGAAGATGGGGAGTTTGGAGTTGCTGCTTCTGTTGTTGGTGTCCCTCAGGTTCCTTCCATCCACCTCTTCCACAAAAAACTGATGAAAATGGTGCAGGGTCTGAACTGCTGTAAAGGTTGTTTTTGATGCAATAGGAAAAAGAGGGACCCCTTTGCTCAAACCAGGGGAATAGGGTACTATTGACAAGTAAAAAAGAAGAAATCCCTTGGTGTAAGTATATGCTATTGCTGGGTCTCTAAATTCCCAGTGTAAAATTACTAGCCCATATGTTAGAAAGATATTAAGTTTAATGATATTCCTACACAGTTGTAAATTGTATTAAAAATATTGTTTTATTTAAAATTTATCACTCAATATATAAAAAGACATTGTTTTTCCTAAAACTCATTGCACTGAAAATGGCATCAAATTCATATACCGTTAAAAACCTTTGTTGCAAATATTCAAATAACAGCACAAACTGATAAGAACAACACAATTATTCAACACAGAAATAATTACAGAAGTTTGAATCTCTAATACAAACTAACAACCACTCAACAGAGAGACAGATATAGACAGTACATTTTGTCATTTAAAAACACATCCAATCGGAAAATACAGATCCTAGATACAATCTATACTTCTTATCTATAGGATGGGCTATTTCCAAGGATTGTGTTGAAATGGAGCGTCGACGCGTTTCGATGGTTCTAATTATTTCCCATCTTTATCAAGACAAACAATAAGTCTCTCTTAACTGGCACTGTATGGTTGCCTTTGATCTCAACCCTTATTTCATTTTCCTGCCAACTCCATACGTTTTGATTTGCAGGGCATGATAGTAGTCTCTAGTCCTGGGGATCTCATAAAATTGGTGATGGGATCTTTGTTGTAATTTCTATACAAAGCGTTATTCTGGATTGTTTCTCTGTAAATGTTTCAATAAAATCAATCTGAAAGAAAGTCCTCACTCCCTCACTTCACAGTTAACTGATGAAATCCTCCGAAACGAGTTTGCTGTCTTTTGCAGTCTCTCGATAAAATTGACTTAAAAGTCGTGTAGAGAACCTGCAACAACGTCCTTCCACAGTGGGTCATCCAGATGGGGAGTTTGGAGTTGCTGCTTCTGTTGTTGGTGTCCCTCAGGTTCCTTCCATCCACCTCTTCCACAAAAAACTGATGAAAATGGAGCAGGGTCTGAACTGCTGTAAAGGTTGTTTTTGACACAGGGGTCGGGAGGTGCTTTGGCCCCTGGAAAAGACCCAAAAGCAACACGTTTCCTGGAACCACTTATTCTGGAAGCTAAGACCAAATGAGCTGCCGTGGTACTGTTCTTCTTGAACCATTGCAAGAAGGAGTCGACTTTCTGACCAAACATTCTCTCACCATTTACGTGCATGTCCATTAAGGCAGCCGGAACATCCCATGAAAAGCTTGTTGAATGCATCTAGGTGCAGACATGATGCAAGTCATTGTGGCAGTCGAGTCCAAGCCACTTTTAAGGATTTGTTTAGAGGAACCCAAACGTTCACTTACCAGGTAAGAAAAAGTTTTCTTCATGTGGTCTGGAAAGCTTATTACAGAGATCTTTGCCTATTTCCACAAGGCATGGTGATACTGTTCAAGGAGGTACACAGTGTTGGCACCATGCCGACTTAAAATGCCCAAACCAAAAATCTTTTCCCCCCTGAAGTCAAGTTGCCCCCTGAAGTCAAGTTGTTTGGTCTCACATTCCAGGAGGGGCAGTGGGGCAAGTACTAGGTTGCTGCATTGCAAATAATGCCTGAACCACAATGTTCTCTGAAGAAGGATGCACTGATAAGAACCTGGGATTGGGCAGAGTGGCACTATTACGCTGAGCAATCTGCCTATAAACTGCCAGTTCCAACAAAGGTTTCTACAACCATGCAACCAGTACCACTTTCAGCAGCACCTTATTGATTGGCAAAGGGGGTTCTGGGGCTGCCAAAGATGATTGCAGGATTATCTTCAGGATATTGAAATTAGAGTCCACAGCAGGTATGGGCCTCCACTGCCATTTGTATTACTGATGTGATGAACAGACTTCAATAGAGCGAAGAACTGAAGGATAACAGCTACAAAACGACTAGCATTTGGAATCTAGGTAGAGACCATCTGTATGATGAAGAGGGAGGAAGTTGTAAGTCAGCGAATCATCATCCTCTATGTGCCAAAGATCCAGATTAGGACATGAAAAACAAGGTGATGATATAATGGTTGAATTAATCTCAGCCACTGGCAATCGCTTGGGCCGCAGCCCAATTCATCATTTTTTGTCCACCATACCACCTCAGTTTGGACCCTGCTATATGCAAATCACTCTTGACCCTGCTCCATTGGGAACCATCCAGCCTGAACTGCCAGGCCAGGTCCTCCCTAAACCAGAACACAAGCAACTCAGGACCGGTTTAGTCCTTATTCAGCCTCAACAGACAAGTATAGCTTGATTCCAATGGCACAGTAAGCACAGGATCCACGTTTGAGCATACCCCTCATACTTAAGACATCAAAGACAAGTTATAGATGGCATGCTTGAATTAATCTCAGCCACTGGCAATCACTTGGGCTACATCACAATCCAATGTTATTCACACACCAAGCCACTTCAGTTTGGACCCAGCCGTGTTTCATTTCAGGGAGAACCTGGCTTGGCCGTTCGGACTGAACTGTTCCACTGGAGCAGGGTCAAGACTGATTTACATATGGCTAGGTTCAATCTGAGGTGGTATGGTGGACAAAAAATTATGGATTGGGATGCAGCCCTCAGCAATAGCCAATGGATGATATTAATTCAATATTCCATCCATCATCTTGGTTTTAATGCCCTCAGAATAACAGGTAGGCCGAGGTGTAGGCCCCATGATTACTGAGCCACTGAAACCAAGCTATTCCTGGCTGATGAGCCCTAATAATGGCAAATCCGGTCCTGGGTTCCTTGTGTTCTAGTTCAGGGAGGACCTGGCTTGATAGTTCGGGCTGTCCTGTTCCAATGACCTGATTTGCCTATGGCTAGATCTAAACTGAGGTGGCATGCCGGGAGCAAAAAACTATGGATTGGGAAGCAGATGAGCAATTGCTATTGGGATTAATTCAAGCATTCCATCCATCACCTCGTTTGTGATACTCTAAGTATGACAAGTATGCCTGTACATGAGTTCTGTGCTCATCTAAGAGGCAGTCAAGAGCGCCTCTCAGTCAGAGAAAGCAACACGAACTCATCCCAGGTCTTTTTTAAGGAATCTGCACAAGGATAGGAGGGCGTCAGTAATACATAGGGCTAGATGTACGAACAATAGTACTATTGATTACTAAACATGATTTTTGCGAATCGCTATTTGGTAATTGCTATTTCCTATGTACAAAGGGGTTATTTAGCCCCACTCCCTAAATAGTGATTCATAGTGGGTCGCAAATAGGCCTACCTCATGAATATTAATGAGGTTGGTCACAATTTGTGACCCACTAGGATTCGTTGCCATCACAGGGATGGTGGCCTGCTGGGGTCAGCAGACCACTACGTATGTTATTGCTTAGAAATCAAGCAATCAATTTTTTAAAAATGCTGCACATTTCCCTAAAGGAAAACAAGATGCGTTTAGGAATAAAAAATTTAAAGTTTCATTTTTATTTTTTAAGAGTAGGCAGTGGTCCGTGGGACCACTGCCTGCTCTTAAAAAATATTTATTCAACCATTCTCAAAGGGGAAGCAGTCCCAAAGAGACCCCTTCCCATTTGCGAATGGGTTACCACTAACTTCGAATTGGCGGTAAAGTGCGAATGTTTTGAGACTGCGATTTGGTCGCAAGAAATTCGTACATGCCAATGTAAATCGGTATTTTGGAAGGGACGCCCCAAACGCGCCCCTTCCGGATAATGAGTCGCAAACCCAAATTGCGATTCGGTTGCAAGTTACCGAATCGCAATTTGGGCTTTGTACATCATAAAACACAAAAATAATTCATACATCTAGCTCATAGTTCTGAGGGTCAATGCACCAATGATTATATAATTAATAGAGGGGTGAGGCAAGACTGTGCTTTGGCACCTTTTTATTTACGTTTTATAGAAATCAGTTAGAAGCAGCCCTCCCGAAAGGTGCAAAAAACCTTCCACGAGTAGGGGACAGATTTATTCAAGCATTGCTTTATGCCGATGATGCCATCTTATTAGCCTGTACGTTGCTTGTATTTAAGAATCTTATAGATTCATTTGTTACTTCTATGGATTCCCTAGATCTTTTTACCAACTTAAAAAATACCATATAATGGTTGTTGGCACCAAATCAATGAAATCCAGGTGTTAATATGTACAATGTCATGAAATTACATTCCCTATTTGGTGATCCATTCTGATGATGTTACAGCGTAAAAGCTGATTATTCTTCACACGACACAGAAACTGATTGTGACAATAAAGCTCTAATGTGCACTTTGCACTTGTCTAGAAAAACAACACTGAAACTGAGAAAAGTTGAAGTTCTAGAACCATAAACGTTTGTTTGGATATGAAGAAATAGCAGGATTAATAAAATAAGTAATTTACCATGTCTATTAACTGATTATCTATTAGTTCAACAAAGTCGTTATGAAAAATTAATGATGAAACTTAGTATCTCTATTGCTTTCATTGTAATGCACCATAACAAAATGAAACTTTGGGGCTATGTTTGCATGTTACATTGTATATGACTGAAACTATCAATATAAGTGCTTGACATTATTAGGGTCTTAGATTTCTTAAAACAAATTTATTTTAATGATATTTAGGAATAGTTTGCACGTAATTACTTTTAAATTTTTTGTACTATGCCATAATTAGAGTTGAAATTTTTTGTGTAATAATCACTGACAACATTGTAAATATTTCCATATATAGGTTTGATTTATTTCATTATGCTTGAACTTAATTATTAGTTTATTTTACGAAATAAGAAACGCTAACTTTAAAATGCATTGAATTGCCTTTTTGCTGAGGCTGCATTATTTCATAGCCTGGTGTAATGGACCTTTGATACGTTTCCTCGAATGTTGCTTTATCTGTTCTGTTTATGTAAGATTCTTTAATCAATAAGACACTTTTTCTAGTACTTCATTGTGTGTGAATTGGTAGGAACTCGACTGCTTGACTTAATCCATAAAGACCAACAAAGTAAATAAGCTCTTTGCCAACTAACCTGTGAGGATGGGATGGACACTCATTCATGAAAAACATGGGAAAATATGTAGGAGTATAAATTTTGTACTTGGTGAACGGACAGACCATTGTATGGTGATAACTGATGTCACAAATGGACGATTTGGAGTATACAAAGTGACTTTCCTAGGAGGTGGGAGCCGTCATGCGCTTTGCATTCATTTTTCTCCAACATCCATAGCCGACTGCCTGCCTGATTACCTTCTCATGCCCTTGCCCTTTTCCCTTGCTGATGAACTTGCCTGCTGGACTATTTGGATCTGTCTGGTGAGAGATCAGAACTGAACTTTCCTGATTATTTCTCCACTCCCCTTTCCCATGCCTTTTTCCTTAGTGGACTCTAACTTGATCCCTTTGCCCATGCTAAAAAAAAACCTTTTGAACCATCCTCCTGTTTTTGTTGGTGTTAGGAAATCCTAACCTTAGCCATCCTCTTTATGGATTCTTTTATTTAGCAATAGATTCACTTTGACTAAATGTGTGGTTTTATACTACATGCTGTAAGAGTCATGACTGAACTGCTTAAATGTTACTTATATGCGTTGATCTTTAATACAATAACCAGATTATCTAAATTTTTCGGAGCTTTTATTGTGTCTTAATGTTCTTTCCGCAAAAACGGTGCTTGCAAGATATTGATTTCTAAATGCATGATAGGGAGAGTCATAGATTATTCTGTGTAGCCATAGCAGAGCTTCTGGTTTGTATAATTCTTGTTAGATTGAACTTCTTTAGAAGGTTGGGTCTTCCACCTGCAGTACTCTATTTCCATAGCATGGTTCTGAGAGTAGTGTACTTGAACCTGATCTCTAATTTGAGAGTTGGCTTCCAATTGTTGGTCCTCATTGGGTGGCCAACAGTTTAACACCCTGATTTCTCACCCGTCACTGCAACGAAGAGCCGTCTATCAGAGGACCAATGCTTCTCTGGGTGAAGTATAGAATCCGAGTGAAGTGACTTGTCACCCGTCACTGCAACGAAGAACCGTCTATCAGAGGACCAATGCTTCTCTGGGTGAAGTATAGAATCCGAGTGAAGTGACTTGTCACCCGTCACTGCAACGAAGAACCGTCTATCAGAGGACCAATGCTTCTCTGGGTGAAGTATAGAATCCGAGTGAAGTGACTAAGTTAGTGTAGTAGATGTATGGCCCCAGAAACTAACAAACATAAAGAACTTCCAGTGTGACAATGACAAAGGAACCTGGTCCCCTTTATTGGCCACCAAGAAACATCCTTATAGGAGGTCTGGCTCAGCAATATTTGATTTTTCACAAGATTGGGTAATAAGCCACTGAAAGCTATGCTTAAAATCAACCAGACTAAATGTATCTCAGCCGTGTCATATGGAAGTGATATACGGGGCACTGTGAACTCTTCATCTTTACAACAAGTTGAGAATAATTTTGCAGGCATTTATTGTCCTTGACTCAGAGCATCCCAGCTTATGTGGCCCATGAGAAACTAGGTTTGGGCCACATATCGGATACTCTTGCATTACGCCCCCTGCTCTGATGTCTTGAGGTTTGGACTAATGATGAACTACTACCTAATTTAGCAACACTGAAAGACTATCTTAATATAGATGGGGCTAACAAAATACGATGGCTGAATTACATTACATTTTCCTTTTATGGCTGTGGTCGCCCAGAACTTCATGTTAAGCCTGATACTATTGTTAAAACAGATGTGAAGTGGATCAAAAAAAAATATCTTATGTATTGTAGAGACAAGCGAGAATTTGCGGAACTCGTGAAGCCATCAGTTAGGTCGCATGTTATTTTGCAAACCACTTCCTCCATGGAAACTTACTTACTCTTGGTCCAGAATAAAAATCATTGTTAGACAGGGTCATACTAAATCCTATTAATTTGTTTTCTGGCTGTTTCTGGAATATGGAATGTAGTAAAAAAATTGGGCCCATATGGGTGTGACTCATCCTCCACTAAAGACACCCTGCATTTTACTCTGTTCCGTAGATTTTACACAGCTTTAAGTTCCAGATGTATCATACCAGTTTTAAAATATTTTATTTTTAAGCAAGCAACACCAGCCCTGTTATATATGAAAATGTACGCTTTCTTCAGGTCTGCTACACTGTTGCTTTCTTTTTAAGTAGGGCCATCAAAAAGAGGTCGTTGTTGGATCCCTAAATATTTTATGGTTTTTAACAAAAAGGAAAATCTTTAAGTAGTTATGGTTTGACCTTCAAGGAGATTTTGAGATGAACTGATGATGTATTATTTGCCCTTTTTATGTGTGCTTTTATGGTTTATTTAAACCGAAATAAAAATAATTATTATAATAATGATGATGATGATGACTTGTCCCGGTTGATAATAAACCCAGGGTATCGTCCAAATATCATAAAAATTCCCAAAATACTAAGTTAGACTTCGGCTATGCCATATATAAAAGAGGTTGTTAACATATAACAGGATTCTTTAATTTTAGGAGCTCCCTCTCCGTACCCACGCTCTTCTAATCCAACTCACCAGTGGCTATAATGCTAAGGAGAATAACAATGGTGAAACAAGGCCCCTTTCAGACTGAAAATGACTGATAGAACACACTCACTTTAATCTGGGCCAGCAGTGACATGTATAGCAACTGAGATAAAAATTCTGGTTCAAAACTTTCTTTTTTTAAATTAGAAACATATATAGTTAATTAATTGAATCAAAGACCTTAGCGGCATCCAACAGTTTCACAAGAAATCTGCTGATTGATTCAGTTGTATCACTGTATTTATAACCTTATTAATCTATATACTAGCATTTTTCATTGCCACGTTTAATATTATAATTGGTCTATAAGGGCATAAATCTGGTTTAGGTTTCTACGCCTTATCAATTAGAACCATTGTGGCCAGTTGGGGGTCAAAGGGCAGTTGGAGGCATTTCCAGTCTGAAATAGAACAATCACTTCTAATATTTATCTGTGCAGAGAGGTCCCCATCCAGTTCTATCTTTACTTGCATAGAGAGTGAAGGGGTGTCGAGCATGCCAATGAACTCCACTAGCTCTGTTTCATCACCAGTCACTTTTGTGTCATAAAAGAAGTAGCATGCAAATGTCTGTGGTATATCTTCATTGTTAGTAATATCTACAGACCTACTAACATATGTGATACTCCTCCCACTGAACCATGACAATAATTCCCATGCCTTATTTAAAATTCATAAAGACTATATTGCCAAGATATATAAATTTCCCTCGCCTCATTATCAGCCAGCAAGTGATATTTCATTATTTTGATAGATCAGACCACCTGAAATTGCCTTGCCTCTGATGCCTCTCAGAGTAACACATCAGAACCCATTGACCCAATGTTTTCCACAAAAACACCTTGGAGTAGTTCTCATACTTGATGAACAAGCAGTTTATCCTTCATTTCCCATGCATCTAGCTTCCAACCTTCTATCATTCTTTATCTTGTTAGACATAACACTGTCTGCACTGGCAAGGGATCAGAGACTTCTCTGGCCAGGAATCTGGTGTCTGCAAATTTACCCAAATACTCCATAACATGGCAGAAGTATTTTCGATAGAAGATTCTTAACCAATGGAGAATAGCCTGCCAGAGACTCTGGAACTCCCCCAGAGTAGTCTACGCTGGTTGAGAATCTTCCAGAGGAGTATTTAACACTTCCTCCAGAAAAAAAGAAGTCATGGTTCACAAAGCGTTTTGATTCAATCTAATTGATTCATCAAACTCTTATCCCCATAAAAAACCTAGTACAAAAACCCTCAAGAACTTACCACAGAGTTAAGAGGAAAATGAACACCTATAAGGGAGGCCATCAGGGGGGCAACGTCAGCCTGCAAAACAAACAAAACACTATCAATCAGAGGCTTTACAGTTTTTCAGATTTATTTACATGCTTGCATTAACCAATCATTATATATACAACTCCTAATATGTACTATCTGAGAACAAAGGTAAATAAAGAGTGTTGAAAATTCTAAGTAACTGTATGTTCAGTTTGTGTTCCCAATAATGAACATTAAAAAGTGCAGAAACCTACACTAATTTGTGGAAGTATAAAGATCAGATTCTCAGTACTTTAATCTCCTTTTTACTTCAGGTACAGCTGAAGCCCATCTTGTCAAGTCATTGAAATATAGGTCCCCTAATAGTTTTCCATGGCATAAGCTCAATCTATTTGCCTAACATTTGCACCCAATTTATACACATTACACTTTGTCTCCTTTCTTATTATGTTCCTATTCATCACTCCAAATAAACAAACCTGTGGTATAAATGTATTGTTTTCATGTACTGATTTCAGACTATCAGCTATATTCTTCCTGTTGGCTTTGAAATTAAGGAAGACCCATACTGTATCGAAAAAGGAATGTCTCTGGGAAAACCCATTTAGGGAACAACCTGCAGAAATTAAATTAGCTGGAATAACAGACTCTATGCAGATACCATTATTGATTCAATTAGGAGTTGGTAGTAAAAGGTCTTCTGCCAAAAACTGGAGAATGCCACTATTGCCGACCTCTCAAATCTCCTGCCTCATTTAGAGGATGGGGAATGGCAGTTCTCTTGATGGCCGAGCCCCTACCAGTTTTGCCACCTGAGAACACTTGTGGTGTCTGCTGGGATACATGTTGTCGAAAGACCAACTCTTCCAATGCCATATACAGTTTATTTTATTTGCCCAGGACTGCCAGGAAAAATAATAATTTTCCAAGTGCAAGGAGAAAAACTCCAGCACATCATTTTATTGAGTTTGTTCTTTTCCCCAAAAAAACACCTACTTTGATGTTTGTCTCTGGAACATTAACAAAAATGCTGGCTAGTCGATCATGCTACCATGGCAAGGCTGACTAGCCAGTGATGGAGCACTGTGCCCAAAAACATGTAATCTCTTAGACAAATCGTCAAAGATTTTCTCGCCATTGGTCGTTTGGACCTTTCTTAGCTGATGCGAAGCATTGAAAGGGAGGAAACATCAACAATACATTTCTAACTTGTGAAGTCAATGTGGCCCTACAATAAGGACTAGGAGGAGTCACTGAATATGGTTAAAGAGTTTATTTTGGATTTCCAATCAATCCAGTATATATGCAGACCAAGAATATGTTCAATAAATGCAACAATACAAAAGGTAAGCTGAAATATCTCAGTAGGTTAAGGTGCAATAGAATGACATATCGAATTGCGATAATCACAATTGTATAATCACAAATCAAAGCAAACAGGTGTTCCATGAAGAAACTTCCCTTTCTCTCCCAAACATGTATCAAATATAGGGTCATCTATCAATGGTCTCTACATCGGAAACATAGAAGAAGAAGATGGTGTCACCATGATCAGACTTTAGCAAAAGTCCAAAGGAAATTAAATGTGTTTAGCATAAAGCTTCACACTCACAAGAAAAGGGGAAAGCAGAAAGATCTGTACCTCTCAAAGTCTAAAGGGAATGTCTCCTAACTTTAATTATGAGAACACCAATTTAAAAATCAAACTACCACTTCGGTTCTCAACCTTGAACAACTTGCCGTCCTGGTACATGATGAACAGATGGTCTCGTTCGACCATTGTTTCTCCACTTTTGCTGTAAAGTTTCTCCCCAAGCCTCTCTATCAGCCGTCTAATACAGACAATAACCCTTTCTCTAGCTAACATACAGCATGATAATAAAGCTTCAAGGAAAAGAGAAAACATGCTGTAGAAGCAAAATCATAGGCCTCAACTGAAATGCATTTTGCTAAGTTAAACTAACATTTAGTTTAAGAGGTGCATATAAAGTAAGACCATGGCACTGACAGGATCGACTGAGCTGGTGACAAAGGCAAGATGAGATGATGGCTAGAAGTCGGTGCTGATTAAGACCCAGTGAGGAGAGAGGTGAGGCTAGGAGAAAGGAAGAGATAACTGCAACAGAACGCTTAGTTGGAAGGAGATACAGCCTGAATGAGCAGAGGCCTTAGGGCCAGCACGTACTGGCCAGAGACCACCCAAGGTCAGTACAAAGCTTCCAAATGAAGGACCAGATAGAGTCAATCACAGCAGGAGCCTGAAATGGTAAGCCTAATTGGGATGTGGAAAGGCGAATACAGCCTTGGGCACAGTGCTGGTGCCAGGGATTGAGCCAGGCTCTGGGCAGTGAGATGAACAGCGCAAGTGAGCAGGCCAGCCCCTTCTTGAGAAAGAGAATTGGTGAGGATGGTGCACTGTGTCTATGTCAGTCATGAGAGCTGCCCCTGGGAGTCAATCGGACATGCAACAGACAAAAGAAAGAACTGTGACACAAAGCGGACCGTGCACAGGAAAGAGAGGCAGAAGTAACCAGTGACTAGGACTCCCCGCAAGAGGCAAGAGAAAATGTCAGAGCCACATGCCTGGTGCTGAGATGGGAGAAAGATCAGGAGTGATAAAGAAAAAAACAAACCGGTCAAAGGCAGCTATCGAAAGAGATGAGGGCATGTGGCATGGAGAATAAAGCAAATATTTCCTCGCTCATAGTGGCTACTAAGACTCCAAAGAGGGCAGAATGGACAATTTAAAAGTGTCGAGGCCACTAACAGGAGAGCCAAAGAGCGCATCAAGAGTGAGACCTGTGAAAGGATCAGTAGTCAAAACGCAAGTGATTAAGTGGCAGATTGATGACATATCTTGGAGAAAGCAATTGCACACAAGAAGGTGAAAACAAGAATGCAAAAGTGCCCAAAATGGAAACACCAACCTGCAAACAATCCCGCACCAAGTGAACAATGGAAATACCAACTTGCAAACAATCCCTCACCAAGGGAAACAATGTTAAACACAGTAAACAGGAAAAGGAGCACGGACTGCAGGCTACAGGGAGAAAGAGAGAGAGAGAAAGAGATGGGGAGAGAGAGAGAGAGAGAAATTTTGAATCTGGAACCAAAGAGTCAATCAGTTGTCATGATTAGATGAGCAGCCTAGTATTAAAAGTGCACGTCTAACATACTCAAACCACCATTATAAACGGACTGAGTTCACTTGTCTAAATTAATATTGGGCTGCTTACCTGCCTATGAGAAAATATGGGAAAGCGCATGCTTCTTGGCGAAGAACAGCCCGAGGATATCATAAGGGTAGTTCTGAAGAACATAGAGAAGATGTGTAAGTGTAACCATTTGCAAAAAACTAACTCTGCCCACAATAGTGAAAGGGAGAGTGCTCCAAATTCAAAGGTGCCTTTGTAAGGTCTCCAGGAGAGTGACACTGGTGAGCTCCCAACACAATTCAGGGTCAACAAACACATGCATTCACAACTACTTAGAACTTTGGATAAGAATACACAGTTTAGCGTGATAGTGAGTCATTAAATTTCCCTCCTATATATAGTCAATGACAGACATATCCATTGCCAGTGAGTTGCTAAGTTTCCCTCCTGTAGAGAGACAATGACTCACTTAGCTAGTTCACAGTGAGAACAGATTGCTCCCCATTAGGGTATAATATCTCCATCAGCAGCTGGCCTGTCCACCATTGGTAGCGGAGCAACAGAAGCATTTCATTAGAATAGAATTATACTTGTTCTTCAACACCGCTATCGCACTGAAATCCTTAAACCAGGTCATCTCTCTTTATCCAGGATGCCAAACGCTCTATCACATGACAAAACCATAAGGGTTAATGGGGGCAGCCAAGCCTCATGCTGCTCTTTATCAGGAATAAGGTAGAAAAGGGAGTGTTCACACAAACACAAGCCCAAGGATCGCTAGAAAAACTTTGACATAGTCCAAAAATCTGGGGCTAAAGTTCATTATGCGAGAAACCTCAAGAGAAACCCCCAGTGAAGGACGTCAAAGGCCTTTCAAAGTCCACCTAGGTCAGGGCACTGGGAACGGAATACCCCTGGGCTTGAAGGAAGGGCAATATGCACTTGTCTAAGGCAATGTTGCATACTCTGATCCAGCATGAAGCCGTTCTGGCCCGGTTGGATTAAAGGGATGATAACCTTGACCAGTTTAGTTGCGAAAACCTTAGCCTCCATACTGATAAGGGAAGCAGCGTGGTAGGAGCTGCAATGGCCGTGATATCACTGATAACATATCGCATCACTGGTCGCCATCATCCCAGATATCAATCAAATGACTACTCTTTACCAAGTATGTTTGTGGCAATGCGGGGCATGCAGAGTACAGCCAAAGTCTGGGGGGTCAATGGGTACTTTCAAAGAGTCTTTCAAGGGGTGGGAAGGAGTTGAAGGAAGGGTAGGCGGGCACAAGAACTCGGGCATTAAGGCAGATTGACAGAATCAGAGCTGCGTGAATGAACAAGGGCTGGAGATAACATTGGATGAAAGCCCTATGAGTCACTAAAAATTGATTTGCTTCGAGATTTATTCATCAACATTATATCACTATAAACTTAATCAATACCATCTCTGAAATTGCAGTAATTTCTCTTTTTTGACAGTGGAGATACACCATTGGTTCTATATCTATCCATTGCAAGGATTACTGCAACCTTAAAACTACAATTAGTGGCAATATGAACATGCATTGATCGTGAGTGGAATCGGAGCACATTTATGTTCAGACGCTGCTCCAGTGTGGACCACAGCCTCTGTGCCGTCATGTTGCCCAGAACAGTTCTACAGCCCCTTGAGTAGGCGTCCAAGACCATGGTAGCCTGCGCTTGAGGAGGGATGAACAGGAGACCAAGCTCCAGATTGGAGAGGTTCATCCACTAGTGAAATCCGAGTGACAACTGGACTATCACCTGAGCCAATAGCCTTCCATAGTGTTGGAGCCACAGCAATCCCAAGCGCCTTTGGAGGGCCCTCATCTGCCATCAGGCATTCAGAACCAGCAGGTTGCACAAGGCCATCATGTCTCCAGCTTCTTGATGACATTCAAATGCTCCAGGGAATAAGAATTCAGGCTGCGACGTAATGGTCGGATCCAAGCACCAAATGCAGATGCCACGTGGATCCGACATAGACATTCGCTTGTAGCCCTTACAACATGGTTTTAACCATTAGACTTTCACAGGAGCCACCTGACTTAGTTGCTGAGGAATTTTAGTTTGGTGAAACACCAAAAGGGAGCTCTGGACCCCGTCAAAGAGGTGCGGAAAAACAGGAAATGACATTAGCCTGCAGCTTGGCACCTACAATAAACTGGTGGAGTCATGAACAGAGCCACCAGGTGACACCTGGCAAATCTGGAGATCTGCTGCTGGGGAAAAGCTTTTCCAGACCAATCTGACACCAGGTAACTATTGTTAAGGTGAGTAATCTACAGGAAGATGTACCAATCTGAGGTTAGCAGTACAATAATGCAGGCCTTACAATCAGAGATCACAATGCAGTGATTTAATAACGATATAACTTTGAACAAGTAACATGGAGTGTTAACACTTCTTTGTTATGTGTGATGTTTTCACTAGGCTAATTTATGGGTTTACCAGGGTATGCGTCTTTGTGTGACATGTTCTCTTTTATAAGTTATTATGTATGCAAGGTCATTATGATATTAGATGTCTCTTTGCAAATGAAAGTAATCCTTAACACCAATGACCCCGCCTTGAAAGACTGTTGGTGTCACTGACTGGATAATGCAGATAGGGCAGCTGTACTGCTCTGAAGAACCCTGAGACAGCTTAGGACCAATACAGTAAAGCGGATCCATGGGAGAGCCGGGTGGGTACCCTTACGTCAGTCAATAAGGGTTATACTTTGTCCTTCGCCTCCCAAACCGCCCTAGAAGACTAGCCACAAATGTAGATTTATCTAAGGGGACAAATGTTAGAGCACACTTCAATTTAAGTTAAACGTACTAAGTATAGAATCAATTAAATGTAACTGCATCCGCAACTACAAGCATACCAATACTAATGATCTTTGCTAAAAAGTTATAAACGGTGAAATCTGAAACATAAAGAAATTTGCTCATGGTATTTATTTTACTGTATAGTATATGTGGAGTATTTTCTGCAAATTTACAGTGTTTCTTGAGTGCAGAGGTGCATTAAAGGCCTGATTTAGATCTTAGCGGACAGGTTACTCCATCACTGTAGTGTCGTGCTGGACATGTTCTAGTGTCTCAGCAGACACTTAGTTAGTCAGCTACTCCCTCGTGGGAGTAGACACGCATGCACCCCACACCAATCCATCACAGGCGTCATGAGTGACGTGACCCTGCTAATAAAAAGGCCCGGGGGCACGTGCTTGTGGCCAGTTGATTAACTATACCCATGGTGTCTGTGTCAGTTATTTAGTAGCATGTGGGCCTAGGGCCCACAACACTACAGTCACAACAGTGAAGGATATCCCATCCGCCGAAATATAAATCCCATAGGATATAATGGAATTTATATTTCAGCGGAGGGGATATCCGTCACCGTTGTAACAGAGTAACTTGTCCGCCAAGATCTAAATCAGGCTCTTCCTGCAGTGAAGTGGGTGGAATGAACAAGTTGCTACAATTAATTAAAGCAAGTGCTTTTTAATTTAAGATGAAAAGAAAAATTTAACTGGAAACAGAAAACTGCTTTTCACATTTTCATAATTTTTCCGCCTGTATCTGTAAGTAGGCAAATAGTGAGTAATCAACTCCAAAGTACTATACAAATTAACTATGTGTATCCACTTTTCCCACCTGGCCAGCAGAGTAAAATGAGATCAACTTATTTTGTTAAGGTTTAAGCAAAGTTGCACATTCTAAGAAAAAGTATATATTGTTCAAATAAAGAACATGGCTTTATAGGCGCCCTCTTCTTGAGATCAAGTGGAATGTGGTTCGGATAGTGGACTCTTGATATTAAACTGGTTTTATAGTGACAATAAAACGATTACGAAACATACGGGTTGATATTTTCAGTTTTTAAAGTCCACCGGAGAGTTTAGACGAAATGATCTCCACTGGCACTGCGCATCATACTCCTGAAATACGAGAGAACAGAAATAGAATTTTAAAAAAGTGCTAAACACCAACGAAGTGCAAGATGTCGGGAGGTGCTCGCGCAGCGACGTAATGACTCAATGCGGCCTGGCGCACGTGGGTCCCGCAGGGGCAGTTCATGACCAGCTCGGAAACTGTGGAAAACAACAATAACAGCTCATGTGCTCAATAACTCAGCGGCGCTTCTTGTGGTTGAAAATACAGGCCTAAACACCAAAGGGGATCACAGAACCAGCTTGCAGATGTCCTGGCAACAAATGCTGTGAAAATACAGTCAGTAACAGGAATACATAATGCACCAAGCAAAAGACAGATTTTAAGCAACGTAATGGATATGGAACAAGAGGGAAAGTGATGCAGTGAAGAAAGAGACACAAGAGTCTTAGGGACCTGAGCATACAGAGCTTTTTGTCTTCTGGGGATTGCAGAAAGAGGTATGTCAGCTGGAAGATGCCAAAGTAAGTTGCTGAAAATTCACTATAAGGTAGGTAAACTGGCACTAATACCACACATGCTAGAGGGATATTTTTGGGGACCCACTGTTTAAAGAAATGGCTTAATTCACAAGCATAGGCTAGGATCAGGCCCAATTCTCAATCTGCAGAGTGTAATCCTCCAAAGGTTTCTCCAGGGCTGGGCAAGGTAAAGCTAGTAGTCCAGCCACATTTCCATAAAAAATATAATCAGAAGCACAAACCACTTGTTCCACACAGAGGACAAACATCCAAAATAAAGGTGTGATTTCAAATATTTATAGAATCCCTAAATCCATTACCATGGGCATGTTTAGCAGTGAAGATAGCTAGCTGAGTTCATTCAGCAATGGTGGGAAATTACATCAGACGGTTCAAAGTAAAGTGTTATGGCATCCAATTCAGCTTTTGTGTTGAACAAGCAGTTTCTGAACAAGAATATAAAAACTATACATGACGACAACTCGCCAACCTAACGCAGTTCGACCACATGACCTGACCACGACGCCCAACGCACAGTTTAACTCACGCACTCGAGATGAACCGCCCGGTCCCCCTAGTCACAATATCCTAACATGGAACGTGCGCTGCCTAGGCAACCCCCGCAAGCGCAGACATATTCTAGCATACTTAGACAGGCATAACATTGAATGTGCTATGCTACAAGAGACACACCTTGGCCCCGCCACCCCAATCACATTCGCAGCCAGCTGGGCGGCACATCGCTGCTTCTCCTCGTATTCCACATATGCGCGAGGCACTACAATACTAATCAAGCACAGTCTCCCCTACACAGCCATGGGCTCTTACACAGACCCACTAGGACGCTACTGCATCTTATGGGGACGTCTGGCCTCCCAATCCATAACATTTCTCTGCTGCTACGGCCCCAACGCTGATAATCCTGAATTCTTCCATATCCTGTGGGAGAAAATTCTAGACATTGGCTCTACGCATGTGGTCTGGGGAGGGGACTTCAACACCACACTGGATTTGGCCATGGATCGCTCACACCCGCAACCACACCACTATTCAAATGCCCAACGCCAATTTAAAAATATCACCATGGAGCACGGATTGATTGATGCCTGGCGTAATCTTCACCCAAACGGTAGAGAAGGCACTTGCTATTCTACAGTGCACTCCTCATGGTCACGTATTGATGGGTGGCTCCTATCCAGGGGACTGAAATCATGGCTAACCCAAGCAATACACTTGCCTCGTACCTATTCAGACCACTCACTTGTGCTTATAACTCTTTCTACACCTTGCGAGGATTCCCCATACAGGTCTTGGCGCCTGCCTACACATGCACTGTTAGATCCCGTCTTTAAGTCTGAACTGGAACAAGAGGTAGAGGAATTCTTCCCACGGAATATAAATCCAGTGACACAATATTCCCCGATGTGGGAGGCGTTCAAAGTAACCATCCGCGGAATATGCATAGCCAAGGGTGGAGGGATATTAAAAGACATTCGGAACACCTGTCATAAGGTTTCTGCACATACACAGAGCTATGCACAGGATAATGGGACCCCGGAATACAGTGGTTTGCCTACCATATACCGTAGCACCCAAAAACCCCAACCCAACTAGCTTAGCATCCCATTAGCACCCAAGTACCAATGATTGGACAACCCAGAACACGGTATCTTTATCTCAGGACTCGCAGAAGCAAGAACACTCTTTCGTCACTCACTCGTACTTGTCCACAAGGTGCGTAGGAAGAGACACTGGATAGGTTAAAATGTTTATTCCAACTTACGTGCTCTAATGTACAGTACACGTGTCAGTACTAATAGCATAATGCATATGAATAATATAAGCAGCATGGTTACAATTCCATAGAATACAAACGGGGAAAGCATTTCATAACTCAGTGGATAAATGTCTAAATAACATTACCACCCTCCCCGTGCAGTAAGATAGTTTATTATAGAAATAGAAGACCTCTGGGCTTTGACTAGCGAACCCTCATACCTCGGTCTCTAGATGCAGAACTACATCAGCAGACAATCACAGCTCTTCTCCCTGGAAAGGATTCCTCCAAGTGTGTTAAGCGCCAGTAAAAACCCCAGTATTAAAGGCACACAAAGTTTCATGTCATTTGCGCCTAATGTTATGTCTGGGTGCGCGAGACTGGCCATATCAGGAAGAACCGAAATACATTGTTATGCGACCTTGTACATGTTGTGCAGTCTGAGCCCAAATCGAACAAGAGAAAAGGTGAAAGACAGAAAGTGCAGACAGCGCAAAAGAACTTGGCAAGAGCAAAGGGCGAGGGAGCCCTGGCTCAGTGTAACGTGCGCAAAGAAAAGCAGCATGGCAGCTATTCCTAGGCCAACATAACAAGGCAGGCAACAAACCACAAGACACCCTCCCCTGGTCAGTCCGGCGTCCAAGACAGAGTCCAAACAAAAAATTTCCAGTAGAGCATAGGGAGCGCCCAAACGGCGAAAAACAAGTCAATCCATGAAAGTGTAAGTGCAGAAAAAAGCCATACCCTCCAAAAGGGCATCATTGGAATCGTCAAAAAACATAGATGCCATCCAATCCATGAGATCAAAAGAGCAGGAATGCTCCTCAGCAGAGGGAGCATCCAAAAGCAATGCGGGACAACTTGCGTGATAAACGAAACAGCTTTGTTGTAGGAGATCCTGGGCAGCCGCCCAGATATCCCATTGCGCCAAAATCCCCAGTGCAGCCGCACGCGCCATACAGCCGGCAACGGAACAGTCCTGCTCATGGGCCTCTAAGGGACCCATCAACTGAACAAAATCCGGAACAGACAATGACGAATTGGAGAGGTGGAATCCGAATCAAAGGAATAACGAGTCGGGCCAAGTGGCGTTGTTGATTGATGTGCCACCGATTCAGATGCAGGATAAGTATACTCGTCCTCGTCGATATTGGTGGAGAGTTGGGGATCAATTGTAGTTTCAGGCAAGTCAACCATCTCAATTACAGTATCAGCGACCGTTCGTGTAGATGGGCCACGAACATATGTCCGATAAATGGCAGGACAAGAGACCGCTGGTGTGACACTATTCAGGATCGGCCAGGCGCTGTAGCTTGACATTTTCCACTGAGATGTATCTGTTCTCCTTGCGACCAGGAAGCGGTGGTAAAATGACTGTACGTGTTCCTTCAAGCCCAGAACTGGAACCGGTGCACGAAAAGAGGGGCCAAATTCTTTTTTGTTTTCAACCTTCTCTCGAACCAGTTCTCCAACCTTTGGAAGCCAGCCGGCTACCGGAATCTGCAACGCAGGATCTGTGGCTGAAGGCAAATGTGTAGTTGCAAGTTTGTCTCGGGCTTCTTGTAAGTCCTGTAACATAGCAGAATAATTATCTACATCAAACTTGGCGGATTGCGCCGCGATGTCTGGACCCTCAAGGTCAGGCACAAACATTCTTATGCCAAAGAGCATTTCGTATGGGGTCCGCCCACCCAGAGGTCTTCTAGGGAGATTATTAAGTGCACGTTGAACGGTATACAAGTGGGCCAGCCAGTTCCTGCCAGTACCTATAACTCTAGCTGTTAAGGATTGCTTTAAGTCACGGTTCATTCGTTCAACGATAGAGTTGCCCTCAGGCCTATACGGAGACGAAAATTTCACCCGCACCCCAAGCGAAGCCATTGCATCCTTGTAAGCCCTAGAGGCAAACGCTGGACCTTGGTCCGAATGGAAGGTGCCGCATGCGAAAATTCCCACAAAGACACGCAAATCCCTGATTACATTTCGAGCGTCAGCACTACGTTGTGGCCAGACCCAGAGGAACCGTGTGCACGAGTCCACTGCTACTAAGATGTATTTATAGGCAGTGTCTGATGAGAATGGACCGCAGTGATCCAAGTAAACACACCCAAAGGGTCTGTTAGCAATGCAGAGCGGGGTCTGTGGAGGGCGTGTTACCGTGGAAGGCTTAATCTGTTGACAAACGTCGCAGGAAAGCACAAAAGCACGGGTGTCTTTATACAATCCACGCCACCAATAACGCTGCTGCAAGATGGAAACTGTAGCTGACACACCTGCATGAGCAGAAGCCATGCCTTCGTGTGCAGCTGATATCAAGGCACTCCTGCGGTCCGCGTTGGGGATCAGCCGATCTCCAACGTCAGGTATTGTTACATAAGGAACCTGATCGGGACTTAATTTGTAAGAATACTTGGAAGGGAACCCTGTAGGGTAATTAACACCTTCCTTTGTTGCAGCAATAGCTGCTAGAATAACAGAGTCAATTTTAGACATGGACCTGGTAACCGCTGCTACTGAACACGTGACTACTGCCGAACGGGCAGCTTCATCTGCCAGATCGTTACCAATAGCGTGTGCGCCCACCCGCTGATGGCCTAAGGTGTGAACCACCTGTGTGAGGGGCAGACGTTGTTGCAATTCTGCCACTCGAACCCAAAGCATTTTATGCTTAATTGTGCTCCCTTTTGCGTCCTTGTAGTCATTTTTTGACCAGAAAAACAGATTGTCATTGTAAGACTGTACACAGTAGAAAGAATCACATACAATAAGAGTTGTCTCATCCTGAGAAGCGAACTCAAGTGCAAGTAGCAATGCATGCAGCTCGGCCAATTGTGCGGTACTATCTCCAAGTGTGCGAGTGTGCACTACAGAGGATTTGAACGTTCCATTCACAAAGGAACCCGCAACAATAGCACATGCAGCTGAATAAGCGTGCTTGGACCCAGTGGCCGGTTGCGCCGAACCATCGGTGTAGATCACACATTTGTAATCCTCAAGCGGCAGTAAAAACAAAGGAGGAGGATGAACGAATTCATACTGCAAAAACTCCTGAGTCTGAAGAGAAGAATCAAAAACAAAAGTGACGTCCGAAGACGTCAAGGATGTAGCCAATTGTATCCAACGGGGATGCATTGCTTTTGAGTTCGGTACACTTGCCTTTGTTACTGCCTCTAGGGCAGGACAAAGTGTCACCACTAGAATCCGCTTTCCCTGTGCCAGTGCGCGTTCTTTTAGAATCGCCATTTGCACTGCAGTTAGAACTTTTTCGACAGATGTAAAGCGCAATTCAACGGAAGTGTACAGATGTGACTTGTATGCGATGGGTACTGTATCACCTTCATTAAAGGTTAAGTATGTGAATCCCACCGCCCCCGGAATTATTCTAATCACCAAGTTTGTGTGGTTATCACGAGTCAAAAGATATTTAGACTCCAATAGGTCTGTCTGCAAAGACTGCAGAATTGAGGTATGCTCAGGCAGCCAGCAAGACCTTGAATAAGTAGGTTGTATCAAAGCATACAAAGGCTTGATACGCTGGGCATATTCGGGAATGTAAGTACGCCCGAAATTCAGGAAACCCAGCAAAGACTGAAGTTTCTTCAGAGTATTTGGGGGCACAAATGTGCACATTTTTCCAAGAAATGGGGGCTAAGCCCTTACCTTCGTTGTTGAGCTCATAGCCCAAGAACAGAACGGTAAATTCAGCAATGTGTGACTTAGCAAAGTTAAATTTGTAACCCTGCTCCGCAAATTCAAGAATAATGCGGTCCACACGGGACAGATGCTGATATAACTCGTCGTCTGTCAGATAGATGTCATCTACGTACGAACATGCGTCTTGATCAATGTCATTTAACAAAGAAACAACACGGGCGGCGAATATACCCGGACTATTTTTGTAGCCCATGGGTAAACGCCGGAACTGGAATAATTTACCACCGGAAGTGAATGCGGTCCATTGACCACTCTCCGGGGCTAGGTTGTGCGTGTAGAAACCGTTTGAAAGGTCAAGTGTCGTTTTGTATTTTTTACGAACAAGACTGTCTACAAGCGCAGAACTGTGTGTATTCTGTACCGCAAAGTTCCGACAATGGGAATTTAAATGCCGGTAATCCAAAACTAAGCGGTACGATCCATCGGGTTTAGAAACCACGAAAAGGGGATTGTTCATAGGTGATACGCATGGTTCGATTACTCCCTGATATTCCAACTGTGTCAGAATTTCGGAGACGGGGCCTTTTGCCTGCCGTTTGATGGGATATTGGGGTTGTGGCTGCGGTAGTGACCGCAAAGGTATTGCATGGGGAGGTGATTCTTCATCCCATCCCACATGGTTGCGGTATAATGCCGGTGCCAGGTACACAGCCCACTCAGCTGCAAGTGCTTCAGCTTTGTCTTTTGGGACATGCCTTGAAAAGCTTGGAAGGATTACCTCCTCTCCTTTATGTGCAGCTAAAACGAATGGGGGTGGCCAATCCACCTCTGCTAACAAAATGTCATATGAAGAGGTTAGATTTTCCCAAAAAATCCCTTTTATTTCACGCGGTATGTCACCTTCAATTTGTATGCCTATGTTGTAAAGTCTGTCAGGGGGTGCCACTCTCGTGTCAGCTGTCTCTACAGTAACGAATGTTTCAGTTGCTCTCGCCTCCATATGAGTACGTAGCTCCTCCCGCACTATGGTAACTTCCGCGGCGCTGTCTAGGAGGGTCACTGCCCACGTCCAATTCTGGAGTCTCGTTCTCACGGTCTGTGGCATATTTCGCTGTTACAGCGGCAACTTTTTTCTTCTGAAATTGCGGTCGAGAAAGGTGAAAGTCTTCTGCTTTCCCTCTGACTTGTTGTCGAGGTTGGTCTCGCTCCTGGGGAGCCTCTCGGCCCCTTCCTCTATCTTGCTGTCCTCCTCCACCAGCCTGTGACGACGTCTGGGCCTGTGAAGAACGAGGAGAACGCGTATCAGAGCTCTGAAACCTTTCTGGTGATTTAATTCTTGACCTATCACGTAAATCATAAGTACGTTCAGAAGAAACCGAAACTGGGGAAGCGCCTCTCGACCCCGGCTTCTTTTGTTGCTTACCCTGTTTTTTCTGTCTCCAACTCTTTTTAGTGAAGACCGGTCTATCATCTTTCTCAGATGTACTTTTTGTTTGTGTAACCTGTGCTTGCGATTGAGTTTGCATTTTTACAAAAGGCTTGTTGCCTAGGCTGTTTCTTCCAATTGTTTTATAAGCCCGGGCTATAATTTTCGGTAATTCGCGGGGCCTGTCCAACTCTGGGACTAAAGCCAAAGCATTCGCTACTTGAAAGTTCATTGCATCGCCTCTTGACATTTCCAAGGATCAGTTCAGCTACTACATCAAACACTCCCACTAGTCTCATCCCTAATTCCACAGCCGCTTCAGGGCCATGCTCATCCTGTACTTTTTTAATTACAGAGGGTAGAACCGTCATGGAAGGAGTACCAAAACATTTTGAATAAACTGCTGCGAATACCTTACCCCAGTTTTCACATGATGTCAAATCGGGGATTAAGTCTTTTGGCAAACTTATCGTAAGGATGCGGTGTTTATCCACCGGGGATGTATGTGGAAACACCGCTTCTATCTGATCGAACTTTTCTGCAAGCCAGTAAGGATAATCGTCCTTATTTTGTGGACGTTTGCCCATCACAGAATTTACCATGACAGGACTTATGGTCACTCCAGCTGCAATAGCTGGTTGGCCAGCGACTACAGGAGCAGCTCCATGGAGACTACCTGTAACGTATGTCACTAAGGCTCGATGCACTCGCACCAGTTCTGTATGCATAGTGCGCAGATCCGCAATCGGTAATGCCAGATAATTTGGATGCGGGGTATACCCGGCCAATACAGGCCAAGTGGCCCCCTCAATGGATAAGGGGCCTAAACGAACTGCGGTATTTGGTTGTGGGAGGGCGCCATTAAACCAAACACGGTGCTGCCAAGCCGTGAGAGGCACTTCAAGATTAGTATAGGGTCGATAGGCAGCAGGAATAGCGGTGAGTTTATATTCATGAAACAGATTATCACCTGCATCCACCGCCTCAAAAGTGATCCAAGTGTAAAACACTTCAAAGTGATAAGCCGGATAGGCTTGAACCACAAAGACCAACTCGACCCCAGTATCGGGCACTCCGTATACACCTAGGTGTTCTCGGAGTGGTCCTCGGCTATGTGCAGCTATCGCCACACCAGCCATAACTAAACAATTGTATTCGACAACCTAACAGGGAGCACAAAATGGGTTTTTTATGTAACCTTTTTAATAACTTCAAGCTTGAAAGAACCTATAAAACGTTCAATATAGGAGGTATCACCGTCACTTACGCTCCGGAAGCGTACGTGAGGGTTTTGTGGACAAGCACAAGTACTACTCAAGCGTCTCGCAGATAAGCAGCCCCACGGTGGTCGCGCCATGTCATAAGGTTTCTGCACATACACAGAGCTATGCACAGGATAATGGGACCCCGGAATACAGTGGTTTGCCTACCATATACCGTAGCACCCAAAAACCCCAACCCAACTAGCTTAGCATCCCATTAGCACCCAAGTACCAATGATTGGACAACCCAGAACACGGTATCTTTATCTCAGGACTCGCAGAAGCAAGAACACTCTTTCGTCACTCACTCGTACTTGTCCACAAGGTGCGTAGGAAGAGACACTGGATAGGTTAAAATGTTTATTCCAACTTACGTGCTCTAATGTACAGTACACGTGTCAGTACTAATAGCATAATGCATATGAATAATATAAGCAGCATGGTTACAATTCCATAGAATACAAACGGGGAAAGCATTTCATAACTCAGTGGATAAATGTCTAAATAACATTACCACCCTCCCCGTGCAGTAAGATAGTTTATTATAGAAATAGAAGACCTCTGGGCTTTGACTAGCGAACCCTCATACCTCGGTCTCTAGATGCAGAACTACATCAGCAGACAATCACAGCTCTTCTCCCTGGAAAGGATTCCTCCAAGTGTGTTAAGCGCCAGTAAAAACCCCAGTATTAAAGGCACACAAAGTTTCATGTCATTTGCGCCTAATGTTATGTCTGGGTGCGCGAGACTGGCCATATCAGGAAGAACCGAAATACATTGTTATGCAACCTTGTACATGTTGTGCAGTCTGAGCCCAAATCGAACAAGAGAAAAGGTGAAAGACAGAAAGTGCAGACAGCGCAAAAGAACTTGGCAAGAGCAAAGGGCGAGGGAGCCCTGGCTCAGTGTAACGTGCGCAAAGAAAAGCAGCATGGCAGCTATTCCTAGGCCAACATAACAAGGCAGGCAACAAACCACAAGACACACCCTTCACAAACTGGAAAAGACCTAAAACACCTAGACGCTCAAATGCAGAAGGCATCTACCCTAGAACTGCAGGCGCCAGTGAGAGAGATGGTGACTGAATACCAAGAAACTGCGGACTGAGAATGTAAATTCAGGGGGCAATATCAACAGGCCCGACAGTACGGAGAGGGAGAAAGACCGGGGAAGTCGCTCACATCGATGACCCGACCACCTAGATTCTCGACTACTATACTCGAAGTAGCTGACGGGGATGGACAACTGCATAGAAACACCCCGGGCATCTTAGCCACATTTTACAAATTTTATAGCACACTGTATACATACCACAGAACGCAACCAGTAGAGTTTGTCCCATATTTTGAAGATACAGCGTTAGGATGGCTGGGAGATGCCCAAAGGCAGTTTCTCCTGGCAGACTTTGAAGATGATGAGATAAGAGCTGCGATCATGCAACTACAGTCTGCCCGTGCCCCTGGCCCCGACGGTCTTACAGCTGAATTTTACAAAGCATTCAGCTCTACCCTCATCCCAATTCTTAGGCAGGTTTATGAAGAGGCGAGAGACACAGGGGTCCTTCCCCAGACAATGCGCGAAGCGCTCATCATATCCCTCCTAAAACCTGGTAAGCCAGCAGATCGCTGCGACTCGTACAGGCCGCTCTCCCTCATCAACGTCGATGCTAAAATTCTAGCCAAAATAGTAGTGAATCGCATCAGCCCCCTTATGACTGCCTTGGTGTTGCCGGACCAGTCGGGTTTCATGCCTGGCAGAGGGACGTCGCATAACCTCCGAAATTTATTCGCTGTCCTACAGGACATTTAGCCTGAAGCGAATGCAGTGGCAGTCTTTTTAGATGCTACCAAAGCCTTCGACTCCCTAGAATGGGACTACCTGGCTTGTGTTCTTAGACGGATGGGATGCCCCATAACCCTCCTGACTTGGATCCAACTACTCTATGCCAATCTACAGGCTAGCATACTAATCAATGGTGTCCGCTCTCTTGCTTTTAATATAGCTAGAGGAGCGAGGCAAGGGTGCCCTTTGTCGCCTCTCTTCTTCGCGCTTGCGATGGAGCCACAAGCAGCTAAACTACGTCAGCATCATCGAGAACATGCCCACATCTATCCAGAGCGACAAATTCAAATCTCATTATACACCGACGATCTCACCCTATTCCTCCGCAACCCAGAGGACAGCCTCAATCCGATACTGTGCGAACTCATACGGTTTGGGAGGTTGTCTGGAATTAACATAAACTGGAGCAAATCTCAAATATTTCCTCTCACAGCCGCAACCACCAAGTTTGATCCAGACTATCCCCTCGCCTGGTGTGATGGTGCAATCACATACCTGGGTATCGTGGTGACAAGAGATAGAGAGGAATTAATGAAAGCTAACTACGGGTGGGTGCTAGACATCCTGACTGACAAGATTACCAGATGGATTGCCATGCCAATCTCGATGGCCGGGACAGCATCATTGATAAAAATTGTAATACTCCCTAAGCTATTGTATTTATTTATCCACATCCCATACGCCCACAGAGGACACTTTTTTAAAACCCTTAAATCCCAGCTCATCCGACTTACCTGGGGGGGTAAACAGTCTAGATTAAAATGGGGAGCACTGACTCAACCATTTGTCGCCGGAGGGTTTGAAATTCCAGATATGGAACTTTATTTCAGCTGTGCCCAGGCCCACTACGCTGCGTATTGGATGAATCCACCGCCATACATGCCCCACCTAGCAGTTGAGAATGGGCACATGGCTCCAACCCCCTACTTGGCCTATCTAAGCTCGCCCACCAACCGTAAACGTAATGCCTCGACTACAGTCGACTGCACGAACAGTGTTTGGAGAGACTTGGCCAACCGCCTTAAACTTAACATAATGTATTCCCCCCCTACTGCCTCTCCAAGGGAGGTTAGATCTCCCCGTTACACAGGAGGGAGGTTGTCGCCAAATGCTCCAGAAATTCTTGGCCCTGACCTGGGGGGATTTATACAAGGATGGGAAATTTCGCACCCAAGAGGAATTCTTTGGAGATAGCTCACCCACTTCTATAGAACTCTTCATGTATGTTAGACTACGACAAGACATTAAGGCCCTTACCCCAGAATTTCCACATGAACCTCCCACCATGACCCCATTGCATGCCCTGCTCCAGAAGGCCACTCCCACACATGTTGTATCTATGCTATATCGCACCACCCAAGCAGACAGCTCACACGAAACCCCTGCAGCGCGAGCGCGTTGGGAGGAAGAACTAGATCTCCCCTTAACAGACGATCAGTGGACTTACTGTTGTCAACAGACTGGGAAAATATCTGCTAGCAGCAAGCTACGAATTATCCACTATAAATATTTGCATCGCCTATATTACACGCCTGCAAAACTTCTGCGCTTTCAATTGAGAGACACGGACAGTTGCGACAGATGTGGAAGGGGGGGTGCTGACTTCCGACACCTTGCCTGGGACTGCGCCCCTGTCCGGAAATACTGGGCTGAAGTGCTAGAGGTGCTCGATCAGATGACCAGACTACACATACCCGACATACCACTTATCACATTGTTAGGATATACAAAAGACCTCGATGTCTGGTCCAGGAGGTACATTTCCTTGGCGCTCCTGCTGGCCAAACGTAGGGTCGCCTGCAGATGGGGGAGAGGGAGAGCACCCAAATTTAAAGAATGGTTAAATGACCTCATATTTTGTCAAGAACAAATGAATATATATGCTGAACTGATGCCGCCATCATCCCCTCCACGAGACATATGGGACCCTTTGAAACTATACCTTCTGGCACAATCAGAAACAGTTGGGGCCGAGGCTGACGACCCTGCCTGTCCACCGTCGACAGGGAATGACTGATAAAAGAATCCTGGGGATGGCGTAAAGGGACTTACTGGGACGTTGGTTTATCTGAGAAACTGATCTGGTGTAGCTTCTCGTGGTTGGGTGCTATATGCTATAAGAAACGTCATTAGGTCACTAGTTGCGTCATGTCTAAATGGTCTGGAAGAGACTGTCCTTGCTATGTCGTATGGAAAGCTTTAATGTGTTCTGTTTTCTTTGTAATCAAAACCTAATAGAACAAATTAAAAAAAAAAAAGAATATAAAAACTATCACCTAAACATGCTATCATTGCCAAATAAAGCTTTAGTGAAAAAGAAAAAAAATAGAAGGTACCAGTGATAAACACACACCCTTTAAATCCTTGGCATTTCAAGATAAAATATTTATCCTGTAAGAGATTTGACCCACGTCCTTGACACTCAGCTAACAAGGAAACCCTAAGCTAATGCTGTCTCCAATATCATCCCCTTTCTGATCCAACCACCGTGTTCTGCAACAGTTAAAGCAGTACAACATCCTAGAATTGGAATTAGGTGTTAATTTTAGTTGAATTATGTCAATTAAATTACCTTCTTCCTCTAAGTGCTCCACAAAAGAGCACAGGGGATATGCGAACTTTACAAATACAACCCAACAATACACCACAGTACACCCTAGAGAACATGGCGACCAAGGCTTTGTCAGGATTTACCCTTCAAACCCCAGAGGTAATGAAAGTCTTAAACTTACAGGCTCTATAAACCAGAATCCTTCAGGAGTCAACCCTATTATTGATTTTCAAACTACTCAGTGACAGAGACTGGGAATGCAAAGCATCTATTTCCTTCATTATGGAATGTATAACGCAAACCTATTTTAAATTTGAAGATACTATCTGTCATCAAATTAAAGGGACTTCAATGAGCAGTACCTTCACCCGCTGCCTCTCTAGCCTTTATGCACAGGACTTCAAAACAAAGTCAATTTATATACAGAGAACTCCCTACCATAAATATATGAGATTATGGCACAGATAAATAGATGACATATTAATAATCTTGATAGGCTCCGAAATTGATGCAGGTAATTTTGCCCAGTGGATCAATACACAGGATCCATATTTAAGATTCGCTAGCACAATGAACAAATATGAACTGGCCTGTCTGGACATTCATATTATACCTAATCATGACATACTTACTACAGAGGTCTATTCCAAACCTATGAACCACAACACCCCCATATGCTTTGACAGCTATCATCTCAGAGCACTGAGTTAAAATCTTACCTATGGACAATATTACATCTGAGATGGAACCGTTGTGATTTTGGGAGATTTTAGGACCAGGACAATCAATTAACAAACAAACTGCTGGATATGATATATCTGACCAATTTGGTGAAGAAAGAAAAAAAAGATTCAGACATGGAGATGCTTTACTTGAAACGAATACCAAATCTTCTGAGAACAGATTAACATGTGTGACAATGTACACAACAAATTCAAGTGCACCTCTTGCCAACCTCAACTGCAAAACCATCACCTATCCTCTCGTAACATTTCACTTTGACTACGATAATGATCTTTACCTTGGTCTCCCTAACTATTCTCCTGCAGCATCTACAAATTATTCAAAATGCCGCAACCAGACTCATTCTCATCCTACCTACCTGTGCATCAATCTCCTCATATCTTGGGAACCTTCGCTGGATACCTATTAAATATGGCTCCAAATGTGAGGCGCAATGTCTACGTCAGAGCCCTCTACAGCATAGGTCCTCTCTACATTAGAAAAAAGTTCCAGAACTATCTCGGTGCTCGTTGTCTTCGCTCTTCATCTGCTAAAATCACAGTGGTCTCTGTTGGACTTGGCCCTTTTTGCAGGGTTATCCCCAAACTTTTTGTTTCTTCCTACTATTTTTGCCTGACCTGTTGTTGTTGGTTTTAGGACTCTGGGCACTTTACCACTGCTAATCAGTGCTAAAGTGCATATGCTCTCTGTGTAAATTGTTATTATGATTGGTTCTCCCTGATTGGCATATTTTGATTTACTGGTCAGTCCCTAGTAAAGTGCACTGGGTGTGCCGGGGCTGGTAAATCAAATGCTACTAGTGGGCCTGCAGCACTGATTGTGCCACCCACATGAGTAGCCCTGAAAAGATGTCTCAGGCCTGCCACTGCAGTCCCTGTGCGCAGTTTTCTAACTGCCATGTCGACTTGGCAAGTGCACCCACTTGCCAGGCCCAAACCTAACCTTCCCTTTTCTTACATGTCAGTCACCCCTAGGGTAAGCCCAAGGTACCCCTGTGGGCAGGGTGCGGTGTATGTGAAAGGTAGGACATGCCCTGTTGTGTGTGGCATGTCCTGATAGTGAAATACTGCCAATTTTGTTTTTCACTATTGTAAGGTTATCTGCCCCCATAGGAAAGCATGGGAGTTAATTTATAACATTTTATAAATATAACTTACCATTGGGACCAGATGGGAAAATAAAGTTTAGTATGCCTGAACTCAGAATCTAAAGATGCATCTTTTAGGAAAGGTGATTTTTACATTCTGAGTTTGAAAATACCACTTTTAGAAAGTGGCTATTTTCTTGTTCAACCATCCTGTGTGCCTCTGCCTGTTTGTGGATTGACTGTCTGGCTTTAGAGTGACAGGGGCTGGGGAGGTGCAGTGGCTCCAGGAGTCTGGATGAGTCAGCACTAGGTTGAATAGGCCTGATCAGCATTTGGAGTGGTGGGAGGAGTAGCACCTGTACCTGAATAGGGCTGTGCCTGCCTTCCACAATGCTGGCTCCGCCCCCCTGTGGTGTGTCTGGAGCCAAGGCTCACACTGAGAATGGATGTCAGTGCCCCCCCCCCTCCCCCAGAACTGGTTTGAACTGGGCTCAGAGCCCCTTGCACAAAGAGAACAAAGACATTTTGGGGTATAAGTATCAGACCCAAAACCCCAGACTTTTAGACTACTTCTGGAATCAAGAGGAACCTTTGCGGAGGAGAAGAGCTGGAGAAACTGAGGAGAAGTACTGCCCTTGATGTGTGTCTGGGGTCGGCCTGCAGTTGCTGTTTCTGCCAAAGAAAGGAGAAGGACTTTGCTGTGTGCTGTGTCCCCTGCTTGAGGAAAGTCTCCAAGGGCTTGAGTAGAGCTTGCCTCCTGTTTTGAAGTCTCAGGAACACAAAGACTTCACCCCCAGCTCCCCTGAACTTCCTTGCTGGGAGTTCTGACCTGCCAGGAGTGCCTGTGACTGTGTGGGGCCTCTGGAGGTTGTTTCTTCTGCTGGGAGCTGGAAAGCAACGCAACAACAAGAAAATCGACGCATCGCTCTTCTTGCGACAGTTTTTCCGACGCAACGCCGTGGTGCGAGAAGAATCTCCCCGCACCACCGCACAGCTGCTGAAACCGACGCAGCGCCTGTCGCAGCGGCAAGAATAGACGCATCGAGGGATCGCGGCTGAAAAGGCCGACGCAGCGCTGCTCGCTGCATCGTTCGCCGACGCATCCCGTATTTCCACACATTGTCCCTGTGCGGCAAGTTTTCCCCGGCGCATCACCCGCGGATCGGAGTCGTCTCAGAATCGACGCATCGCTTCCCCCTACAGACCGGACCCGACGCATCGCTCCCCTGTGTACAGCGGAACTGTCGCATCGCATCCACGAAGGTCTCAGGAACGATGCATCTCTTTGTTTTTAGACGCTTCTCATCGCTGCGGCTGTTTGGCTTGGTGAATTTTGTCGCAACAACAGGTACTTTGCAAGAAATCACGCATCCATAGTTTTCTATGGACTCAGTTGCTAAAACCTTTTGAAAGTCATTTTTCTTAATACCTGTATGTTGGATTTTTGTCATTTTGGTCTTGTTAAGTTTAGATAAAGATACTTTATTTTTCTAAACCGGTGTGGTGTCCATTTGTGGTGTTATCACTGTGTTACTGTGAGTGTTGGTACAAATACATTACACATTGCCTTTGGGATAAGCCTGTCTGCTCGTGCCAAGCTACCAAGGGTGTGAGCAGGGGTTATCTAAAGTGTGTATCCCCCTTACCCTGACTAGAAGCAAGGGTCCCTATTTGGACAAAGGTACCTACCTCTGCCAACTAGAGACCCCCATTTCTAACAGTCCCTCTCCTGAGAAACCGTTCCTTCTCTCTTTAGCTGCAGTTCTCTCCTTTTTCTCTTAAATACCTATCAGATCATCTTACATTCCAAAAAAAACTCAAAGTTTTTTTCTCCAATCTGACTATTTACTGAAAACTGTCTGAGTTTCCATTTCCCTCCACTATCACCAGAACGCTCTCCAGACATTATTTGTGTTTTTAGAAATACCTTTCACATACCGCTGAAGGAAATTGTCAAAAAACAAAGGGCAATATAAAATTCAGGCAAAAACGTCAGATAAACAGCTCTTTGCTTTCAAGCGTGGATGCTGTATAAGAGACCCTGAAGGCCACAAAATGCCAAGGCTTCAACACAAAACTCTACCTAATATACACTGTAGCATTTACTACCAGTGGTAGGCCATTGCCTATATGGCAAATGTAGCATGTGCAGATTTACCATTGTAATGAGGGAAATTTATCACGGTGTTAACAATGTATCAGAACCATGTGAACATACAAAATGTAATTCAAAAAAGTAAAATCTATTTGATCTCTTGCCAGTGTGGCCTAATATACTTGGGCATGACCACTAGAAACATTGAAATTCATACACGAGAACACAGAAGAGATATACTTTGCCATCGTTCTACCACTAAAATTATTGCCCACTTCCTTGAACAAAGACACAATGAGAATGTCTTGGACTTATTACAGAAAAACTATCAACTCAACTCAATTGATCAAGGTTTAGCCATTGAGATATTATTTTCCAAGGGACAAGAGTCGTTCTTCAACAAAAACGATGACATCTAATTACCTCTCTTGACGATGTCACATAAATTACTACTAGCAGATCCCTGTGCTACGGATTGTTATCTAATTATGATCGCGTTTGCACAAATGTGGACCATAAGGTGGTCACTATCACAACTAACCACAGACAACATGAGAGAGCTCTCCCGGGCATGGGGTTAGTGTATTTCTGACATATAGACACCTTTCTCTACTAATTTGGGATGAATAGCCCTCATTGTTTTACCTATGGGTAATGGGTCATTGTATCTCTCAGTATTCCTATCAATCTAAGGCAGAGGTCTTCAATCTGTGGGGCGTGACCCCCAGGGGGGCCGTGGAGTCCTGGGAAGGGGGGTCGCGCATTTCCAGGCCTCACTTCTGCCTGGAATCTAAAACATGTGCTCTTCCTTGTGGAAACTGAAACGCTTCATGCCGGTGTTTAAAATGCTTCAGCTGAAGTTAAATGTGTCTCCTGTGCTGTGAAAGGAAGAGGCTGGGCAGATAGGTAAAACAATCCTTCATGCCAGGTTGCCTGAATGAAATGTAATTGTGTGTTATGAGTTAATCTGCAAACGTAAAGGGTGCTTGGGAGCGATTCTGGCCTTAATTGCTTTGTGATGGCAAAGATTTGGTTTTGTTTTGAGTGGTAGTAGGAAGAGTTAACAACTGGGCTGTGAAGTGCATGCTTTTAATCATAATTTACACAGCGCTTAGTACCCTTGAGAAGGTGTTGAAGGGACAGTTATGCAAAAAAGCATCACTTACGCTCCAGCATTATTAAAATTTACATTTTTGGAAGCTCCATTTTATCCTAAAACTATTTGCAGTTTGTAGCAGTCTATCTTATAATGTGTGTAATGCAAAAATAAAATAATGACTTACACATTCACAGTGCTTTCTGTCACAGGCTGTGACCTTGTAGCACTAAAAATACACATCACTATTCTTCTTGCGCCAACCAAATTTGATTCTGTGGCTCTCTGGTTACACACAGACCTCTGCAGTGCATTAACTAATAAAGGTTTCATAATGTACTACAGTGCATTTCCCACTGAGTAACAAGTTTTTAAATTTTATTTTTCATTTAAGCTACCCATTATTTTATATGTACCTATCTCATGGTGAAAAACCTAAAAAAACATGCAAAATATTTTGGGGCTGATTTATGAGAGGCTTGCGCAGCCGGAGCGTCACATTTTGTTAAGCTCCGGTGGCACAAGAGTCTAAATCATATCTATGAGGCAACGAAAAGTCACCCTGCATGGCTTTACATGGCCTCATAGATATGGAGTAAGACAAAGCAGCGTAAGTCGCTGCCTTGCCTTAGTCTGTCAAGTAGGTGTTACATGGGCATTGTGGTGGGTGTTCCCACGCAACACCCATGGATTTTGACGCTGCCCCAGATTTACAAAACCATGTAAACCTGGAGGAGCGCCAAAACCTTACACCTCCCCCACAGCAGGCGTAATGAGGAGAAATGTTTTCATTTCTCCTCTTTTTTTCCTCTTTCTATGTGTGTTGTATTCTGCAGCTCACATAGAAAGAGGAAAACACCTCTCGGGATTGTTTTTGTGCAGGAAGGTGCCCCTTCCTGCACAAAAACAATCCTGCCTACATTGGCGCTAGGCAGCAATTTGTGCGTCAACGCAGGGGGAAAGGACAGGAATGCACCATATTTCATAAATAAGGTGCATTCCTGCCCTTTCACATTGGCGTAGGCCAGCGCAGCAAGAAGACTTGCGGCGTTGACCTATGCCAATTCCTCATAAATGAGGCCCTTTGTTTTTAGCCACACCTTTGACAACGCTTCCACGCTCACTGACCTTTGGTGTGATAAACACTGTTTAATATTATTTCCCCACTGTAAAAATGATTTGCTATGGGAATTGGGGGCGTTTATGGTTGTCGATAGATGTCAATGATGAGGAGTACCAAGTTCTAGAAATGTTGTCAGGAGGGGGTCCTTACGCCTAAAAATTCTTGACAGGGGGGTCTCGGCATCAAAAAGTTTGAAGACCTCTGATCTAAGGGCAATACCTCGCATGATAAATGCACTAAATCTGGGACGGGTCTTTTACCTATGCATTGAACAAAGTTAAATAGCATCAAGGCCTAGAATAGGCTATGCAACTAATGGCATACTCATAACTAAGCAACATGCTGTATGAATGTTACGCTGTATGAACTGGCCGTGCAGCAATACATTTCTACAAAATACGATGAAACACACAAGGGGTCTAGTGTTTAAGTCAAGTGGTACACCACACCTGTACATGACATCACACTCTGAGACAGGAGGTGCACACGCTTCAGGACAGGAAACAGAACTAGTACGTAAGTAAGGGGCAGCGGTAACTCATACATTTGGAGGATTGAGAAGGCACACCTATGATAAATAACCTGGTACAGTCACCCTCACTGTAAGATTAAACAATTTGTTTTTCCTCGATCTGCCTATTGCCAACATCTTCATTCTAAAAATGATAACACTTCCATCCCTCATTAATTGCCAGGTGCCCTTCCCTTCTAAAATGATGAAGACTTTAGATGCAATACAGTGTATATTACACAGTGTAAGGCATTCAGAACAATCTTCCACTTCCTAAAAAACACCAGACAAACCCAAATCTACATGGATAAGGCAAGATTTGGCTTGTAAGCCTACTTTTTGAAGTATTGCTATCGATTTAAAAATGGTACGCATGGCTTTTTTAAATAGATTCTTTGGCATATCTTGGCTTCAGATAATTGTGATAAAGAAAATCCTTGGCACAGTTTGACTCTACATAGCAATTAAAGACTTGAGAGTTAAGAAGGTGTGGGAATTAAATGCAACATATAGTCGGGGCAATTCACAAAGGCAACTTAAACTTGTGAGTAAATTACACACGTATGTTTACTCTTACACTTTTGAGTAGCTTAACTACTTTTGGCTCTTCACCATTTACAAATGTGAAGTTATTCAAAAGTGTAGACTTATATGTCTCAACCCCCTAAAACATGGGGGGAGTCAAATTTACAAGTGTAAGTTACTACTGCCAAAAAGGAGCAGTAGTAAGTCCAGCACCACACATGGCCAACCACTGATATTGCAACATCCTCCCATAGAAAATATTAGAGACAGGGATTTAAAATAGAAACCCATAGGAAATAATGTTAAATTAAATGAATTTATTTAGACATTAAAAAATATAAATATGTATGTATGTGTATAAATAAATATACATATATAATTTATTGTTACATGGATTTTAATAACCTATTTTTAATTTAAAAATAAATGTAACTTAAAAAATAAAAAATGCAATTATTTAAAATTAATTCCTAACATACATTTTTGTTATTTTTTAATACATAAACAAATATAAACATTTTAATTTAGGTGGGATTTTTAAAATACATCTTTAAAAATTGCAATTTAATTTAATATGTACTTATAAATAATAGAATAAATATCTACAATTATTTTACATAAATATTTAACATGCAAATCTTTTTACAGATTTCTAAAATTTAATACATTTTTTTACTTTTCTCTATACTTTACAGTAGGGAAATCTCCGAGTCCTGTTGGTTCGATTACACATTTCGTGGTTTCTCTAGTAGTTGGTTTAAAACAAGATCTCAGAGGGAGGGGTGTTTTTAGGGTTAGTTTGCCTCGTCGACCTTTTTTAAAATATTACAGTATGCAGGGCTTGTTCAGCCCCGAAAACGTATGGTCCACAATTGGCACTGTTTGTTTGTTTCTATAAAAATGCAATAAAAAAAGATTTGAACTATAAAACAATGTAAAGAAAAACATGTAACCCTTTCAACCAACAAAGGCCAAAGTCTCCTTTTCTAGAAGGAATATGTTTTTAGGTCTCGCGCCTAGCGTTGCAGTGCGTAGCACTGCTCGCACAGCGCGAGACCTCTTGTACGGGCTTCTGAAAGCTGCCCACACGCTCATGCGTGTGGTTTTGCTTTCGGAAGCCCACATTGGCTGTAGCGTGCGTTTTTTTTAAAAAAACGGCACGCAATTGGGCAAAGGCGAGCGCATGTCCCGCCTTTGCTCCTCCCATTCCCACTGGTGGCTAGCACGCGCAGCAGCGCACGTTCGCCTCGCTGCCGCGCTCCCTTCCCCCGCTCCTCTGTGGTGCGCGCGCACCACTGGTTAAATCCCAGTTCATGTGTGCCCCGCTTAATTAAATACGTATAGGCGCTGCACTTCCTGTTGTAACACGGCGCCCGTGACATGCAGCCCAGCTTCGGAGCTGCAGCCAGTTGCCCAGAGAGCAGGGTGAAAGCAGAAGGCTCATCTGCCAAGGCCACCTGGATAATCGCAGGTCGCAGCTCAAGAGCACCGACAGAGATAACAGTGCAGCTCGGGAAATAAGGGTAGCACAGGCGGAGGAGCAAAGGTACTGCATAAAGGAATGCGGGCACCAGCTGATTGATTAGGCTCAAACTGCGGCCTCCACTGTTAGCAGGGCCCGGTACCGCCCCCCCCCTCGCTCACTTTACATTGCCAGGCATGCTGCATACTCTGTACAGCCACGAGAACACTGCCTCAGGATGCTGCAGGATGCCCCGAGGAACAACGGACAGAAAGCAGCTTTCTGCAGGTAAAGTTCCACTGGTTGACAAAAACATGAGAGTTTGACACAGACGGTACTGAAGTAAGCAGTAAGCAAACTTAGCACTCGTCTACAGCAACACGTTAAAGAGCAGTGCATGCTGGTCCCATCAGGACACTGTGTGGAAACAGCGTCTTTAATATGATGCATTGTAATCTTAACTCATTAACTGTAGTGTTTTGGCAAAAGCAGCTGCATTGCATCCTGGTAGTTCATTTTCCCAACGTTTGCACGCACGTACTGCAATGCATCCGAATCGTATTTTGACATTTTTAGATATGGGCTTTTCAGGAGAATATGTAGAATAAAAGCTAAAACTAGCGATGAGATAATTACAGGCCCAACGGAACTGCCCATTGATTGCACATGCCTTTATTGCAGTCTCTGTTGGAATCCCTCTGGAAGTAGCTCAAGTGGCTGTTGTCAGTATTTTTAAGATGGCCACTGCACCTTGTGAGAGATTAGCCTACTCATGCCCCTGACAAAAGGAACGTTTAGTGAAGCGGAGAGAAAAGAGAGTGTCTGTTGTGGCCCCTTTGGACATCAGCTTGGTTAGTATGAGTCTCTCCCATGGGCCGCATCCATAATAACACCTGTGAGGTCATTGCAGCCTCATACTATCGGAGGTACTGGGCTGTTAGCGGTTGAGCCAGACTGGCTTAGTGTGTATATTTATGGTCAGTCCTCTCTAAACACCGAATTCCTGGTGATGTCTAAACAACTGAGCTATGGGAGCAAAGACAAGCTAAGCGAATCCACATCTGCATATCAGCCCACAAAGAAAGCCTATATTTTGCTTACCACCGTAACAACTTTGAAGCAGTTGAGGACTTGTTTTTTTTTTAGAAACCTGGATAGTTTAAGTGATATGCCCAGAATCACAGGATGTTGAGCTGATGCCAGGACACGAACCTGGATCCCCAGTTTCAAAGTCGACAGTTCTCTCTGGCAGGCCTGTCACATACGAGTGGTAGTGTGTTTTCTGTTTGTGAATCAGTGGTGGTGTATTTCCAGTTCGTTATGGGGTCAAACTTTGGCATCTGTTGAAACCAGCAAAAGTAGTGCTGTTCATGGGTGCATTAACAGACTGAGCTATTTCCCGGCTCACTATGAGATGGTGCCTTTGTTCCATCCACACTCACTCTTTAAGTTTTTGTTTAATTCGAGTTGTTGGTGAGATTCGTGTTCTGGTGTTTGATTCTGCATCGTGTGCAGAGATTTTGATTTTATTTTGTTGTACTTTGAGTGTTGCGTGTATTTAGGGTTCCAGGATGCTTGCGTATTTGCACAACTTTTGCTCAGAAATGAGCCCCCCCTGAGGGCTCGCCTCCTCACATGCATCCTGAGGGTTGCCCAACCCCCGTCCAGAAGATTTGCTCAATATTTTAGCTAGGCGCAGGAGTAATTTCAATCACGCTGGCGTATTTCGCATAATTCCAGGAAGGCCACACGCTGCTGTTGCGTAAAATTGGCCAATACACATCGTCGCGTAAATATGCAGCAGTTCTCTGCAAAATGAAATCATGGCGGGGCTGAAACAATGCACATACATGTTAAGTACGAAATGCAACCTCCCTTCAAAAATTGGCATAAGGACTCATTTCACGCTAAGATATGGCTCTAAATGACGTATTTACATTATGTGCAAATACGTGAAAGCAAATTACACATCTCACACCCGTGATGTCTTTGCCATGTCTTGCTTCTTCTCTGGTTTAGTGTTGCTGCCCGATGGAAATATGTTTGTTTAGCCTGCGTTCTTCTACCTCAACCGATGCACTTCAGGGTGGTATGCATGCGCTGTATGTCGTTGAGCTTGTGGAGGCGCTGCATCCATATGTTGGGGGCTATATGAGCAAAATTGGCGCTGTTGAACCTTCCTCGTACCAGTCTAAGAGCCGCAATGAGCCAGTGGCTGGTGTAGGGCGCCTTCGCCCTCCTTTCACCTGGATTTAATAAAATTGCTTTTTTTGAGCGAGCTGGCTAGTAAATGCCCTCCCCTCTCCCTTTGCTGGCCTTCAAACAGTTGCATTGTGCAGTTATTATCAAATATTTAACAGCTCCTTGGCTTCCAGCGTCAGACTCCTGCTCTCGCCTCCGACAGTGAAATGTGTCAATAGTGCCAGAGAGGCCATTCTCCTCGGAGGATGGCTACCTGCATTATTTATGCTTTATCGTCTGATAGATGCGCGGCCCCTTTATGTGTATAATCTCATCTTTAGGGGCTGCATGGCCCTTAGTGAGTCACGTGCCTCATCCCGGCTCTTGAAGTACCTGCCGTAGAGGAATAGGGGGTCGGTTTGCCGCGCTCTGTGCCCATTCAGTCACTGGCCCCTCTGCTGAGACTGAAAATTACTCTGCTTTCCAATGGGTCTTTTTGTGCAGTGCACCTCGACTACTCGGAGCTCCCAACTTTTTATGTGACCATCATGTTAAAGTGAAAGTTCAACGGTTACAGTAATACACGCTGGAGTTGTTCTGTACTTGTTCCATGACGTCAGGGTCGGCCCCACTTCAACATTGCCGTTATTTTAATGACGTACCAACTGCTTCCTGTGGGTGTTACATTTATTTCTAGGGTACATTATTTGCTTTTGAAAGCACAACACAAATAAAATACATCAAACTTGACACTTTTTGTTTATTGACTTTATATGTTGGTAAATAATGCAACACCAATAGCTCAAACTTTAATAATGCGAGACCTATTGCATTGCAAATGCTTGTTTTACCCTGTAGATACTAAAAATTCTACTGCACTGGCCAAAATCTATTTTTGAAATCTTTACAAGACCGTCAGTATTATTTACCATGTGGTTTCTACATTTCTGTACTTCTAGGTAAGTCAATTGCTTTTTTGCAGTTATTTTAGCAATTTTTCAGTCCTTTCTGATCACCATTTTGGAGACTAGCATACTCGTTTTAGTCCAATTCACCTTGTAGCTAAAACGTTTTCAAACAGATTCACTAAATTGAGTAACTCTAGTAATGAGTTTTGAGGTGAAGGCAACATAAGCAGCATATCATCTGCAAATAATAGGTATTTATATCCAATATGAACAATTCTAATACACAATATGTAATAATTGACTCTAACAACAACTGCTAATGGTTCTAACGCTAGGTCAAATAATAGTGGCAATAATGAACAACCTTGTCTGGTCCTTTCATGGGTTTTTTGTGATGCAAACACCCTCACAATCCCAAACTTGGACATGGTAACATGGACTTCAATTAGGGGTATATAAGGGTAGCAGTTGCTACCTGTGACTTTCACTTTCATACCTTTGCTGTAACCTTTGCTACTCTTACTATTAAAAAGGAATGAACGTTGTAACAGGAGCAGGATTTATACAGGGCTCCAAGAGTTCTTTATTGATCGTCGTATGCATTCTTTACCCCTCACCTTCGTTTGTCAAGAGGAAATAGGCGGCCGTTAAGGTTTTACGGTGTGGCAAAGGTTCAAGCTTGTGAAATCATTAACAAAGGGTGGGGATGTCACTTCCGCAACCCTTGTATTTTGGTGACAAGATGTCCATGCAGGGAAGGTTCTCTGGGAGTGCACTTTGTCAAGTTTTCTCTCTCCTAAATTTGTTAACATGAAGTTCATTCTAGATAAAATATTGATTGTAAAAATTAACAATTTGCCACAGTCTATGAGTTTACATATAAGTAACCATATATACACTCATCGACTCTGGCACATTCAGAGATTCAAACAATAGTTTGATACGGAGGCTAATACGTAGTTTTAATTCTTGCAATCCCATTTTTGATATTGTTATGTTTAAGACTGCTATATGTATCTCTTTAATGTTTGGAAATTGTTTTTATATTTTAATGTATTGTTTGCCATGATTGGGTTGTGACCCAAAAAAGCAATAATATTTAACCTAACTTAACACGAAAGATATCAAAATAATTTATCATACTTGGGAAAAAAGCTAGATGTTCTGGAGAATTGTGAAATTGACAAAAGACTATTTAGAAACCTTTTTTTTCCGATTACATTTTTAAAATAAATTAATATCAGGCTGTGCTTCACTGGAAGAACTACAACTTTGGAAAGATGGATGACCAGAATGCAGAGGGAAGGCTACTGAGTCATGTTTCATTTGAAACCGACACCCAAAGGCTATTAGTGAGTGCCAGTCCTGTTTTGTGTGGGGCCTTGGAGGTTGATATATATACCCTCCAACCCATAAAAATCAAATCGGCCCGGAAGATGGAGTCTGTGTGCTTTAAAACGGCTTAAGTAGGAGGGGATATGCCCCCTTCCCATTAAAAAGAAAGCAGCCCTAGGGGATGGAGTCCCCAGGGTCTTAAAATGGGTCGGGAGGGGAACTGCCCGCCCCCCCCCCAAATGAATGCTTGTGCTGACCCCCGGGCCCTGGCTCACCCCCGGAAGGCTTATATTTTAAAAGGTAGGGAGCCCACAGTTTTATTTTTTGACGGTTCAACAAAATTCACAATACAGTTAAAAATAACGTTTTTGGCCCCAGGGAGGGTGCCTTTGGGAACTTCCCACCAGGCCTAGGAGGGCAGGGTGTCCTTATGTTTTTTTAATCCTTGTTGCAGGGCAGGGTACTGAGCCTCCGAGTCCTAAAATCGCTGTTGCAACACCTTTGCTGATAGTGGGGCAGCCAATCAGATCTTACTTGTAAATTGGTCTGGCCCGCGGAGTCTCAGACGTGAAATATACATAGATTTTAAACCTTAATTTCTCAAAAACGTCGGAATGGATTTACACCAAATTACAAAAACACATTTTCTGGATCAAGATCTAGCTTTCTGCTATATTAGGTGCAATTCCATTCAGGCGTTTTGGCTGTAGCGATGTCTAATTTTCGTATGGAAAATTGCATAGGGAAAACATGTTTTGGGACTGCCCCCCCCCCCCCAATTTTCTCGGCCCCCGCTTACTGGATTACCCTAAAACTTTCCGGGAAGGAGCTGAGGTGCATGAGCCTTTTTTTGGAAAGTTTTGTGAAGATTCGAAAATCAGCGCTCTATCAGAAAACCAAAAAATCTATTTCCTGTGGAAATATGGTCCTAACTCGGTAATACTACGGCCTATACAGTAAAATTAAATCATAGTGAAGTTATTTTGAACAGGTTATAGCACATTAGAAAATTTGAGGAAACAGTTTTTATTCATGAAATAAGTATGGCTTTCTCATCAGATTGGAGATGTTTCTATACATGTACTCAGTTTAACAGGGATATGGTTTAGACAATGCACTCAATATTAGGCTTATATTTTTAGAAACAAGCTGATAGTTTTAGTTTTTAAAATCCACAGGAGACTTCGATGAAAGGTCTGTAATAACTCCAGGCTTTACTTCCATGACATATGAGTAACGAGAAATTGAACACAAAAGGGAACTAACAAAGTGCAAGATGCCGAACTGTGCACTCAAGAGGCGCCACAATGAATCAATGCAGCCTGGCACACATGCATCCCGCAGGGGCAGTTCATGATCCGCTCGGAAACTGTGGAAAATAAAACTAAAGGTTGATGTGTTCAATAACTCAGAGATGCTTCTTGTTATTGAAAATGCAAGCCTAGACACCAAATGGGATCACAGCATCTGCTTGCAGATGTGCTGGAACCAAGCGCTGTGAACATACAACCAATCTTGCCATCTTCACAATTACATTGCAGATGTCTATTTCACACAATACTAGCCAAGCGAAGGATAGTGGTCCTCAGGAAAGGCTCAACATTTTTTTTGTAAACAGTTTACTAATTTTATAGCAACAAAGTTAAACAAAAAGCAACCAAATGTTTGAGGCAGTATACCATGACAGCACCCAGGACAATGATCAGTATAAAATTCAGCAGCTGCGCACATCGGCAAACACAACCACATTTATCACTTTTCTGCTTCGTATCTCTGTATTTACAGACTTCATCGGCCAACAAGGGCCTAAGCCTACATAATTCTAATCTGCAAATATTGGCTCCAATTCTTCCATATTTTATAGTGCTTCTGTAGGCACCCTCTGGCTAGGTAAATAGATTTCTCAAGACTCATACATTGGTCAAATCCTTTATTCATGCTTCCAGTGTAGGAGATTTCGCCTCCTTCCAGAGCCTAGCTTTGTTTCTTTTCTTGATGAGAAACCTCAGCCACAGCAAGGCCATCTAGTATCCATTTGAGCCTAAGTCCACATTTATATGTAGAATGGTCCGCTTTGGGTCTACAGGCAATCTCCAATCCAACATTGCGCCCAAAGAGGAAAACATCCCTTCCCAGAAAGAAGCTATTACCCTGCAACTCCATATTGTGTGAATGAGATCTCCAGTATGTGAACAGCATCTTAGGCACTGCGGCGAGGCTATCATTCCAAACATCCACAGCCTGTCTCGTGTAAGGTAAGCATGATGTAGGGACTTTAGCCCTATGAATCATTAAGAATGGCTAAACTTGATTTGCTTTAAATCAGCTAAACAATTTATTAAAAGATACAGTGCTCACTTGTTCTCCACCAAATCTACATTTAAGGGCAGCCTGCAAACATTTCAAAGACCTGAATAGAAGACAGACTTTCAGATACAATCTAAAACAGTTGTATTAAAGATAAATTTTGAGTGCCACATGTGGCCGTAGAGCCCCAGTCCTTCAACTTCTGAGTCCTAGAACAGCTGCCAGAGTTTTGTCATCAGCTCCTTCCTGGAGGGCCTCAAGGTGCAGTCAGCACATTCCTCTGAGGTAAGTTGTAATGACTTATTGGTGTTAGGGGCAGGGAGCCAAGAAAGGGTGATACGCTACTAAGCAAATAATCTGAAGTTATGTGCATGGTCGAATTAGATAACAGTATATATCGTACCATCAAAATTATGCCAAGTTTGCTTCTACATATCCCAAATGAAATCTTTGAAAATATCTACAAGAGCATTGTCATTACCAACGATTAAGTGGTCATTTAGATGTTGGTGGTCAGTCCTTTATCCTTCATGGGCAGTGACGGTCCTGTCTTGCTTGCCCAGCCAATAGAAAACCACTCACTATATTTGAGAAGCCTGCTCCTTAGCTGAGTCTTTTTCACCAAAGGTTCTCCAACCGAGACAACAGGAATACTTCCATTAAAAATGATTGCTAGGATAGCAGGCATGTCAAGGGCACCTGCTAAGCAACACTTATGTTTTCAGAAGTAAACTCCCAAGGATGTGGGCTAGTTTCTGAGAAACAAAAATGCAAAGCAGGCATTGATTATTTTTCTTGCAGAGGTTCACTGTGTCTCATACTGTGGTCCCAGGTAGGACAAATGCAGATCAGAAGGCCTGGCCTTGATAGAAGAGACATTTTGATCTTCACAAACCAATAACCTTGCGGTGAGTTGGCTGTAGGTCAAAAATCTCCAACTGCACAGCCAGCTGAGCCTCCATCCTCCAAAATCTTGCAGTTACCCACTTCTATATATGGCATGGGAACTGTGGGTGTGACAGGGCATGGGCCTGGCTGATTTACAGCGGCTCATGCTCAGCCAAACTCTAAATAACATCCTTTGTCATCCTAAGTCACAACAACATTTTTTGCACAAACTGCACAGAATGCAATCTTTGGGTTAAAGAGCCCAAAACCACAAAAAGTTGTATCTTACAATTGAGATTTGACAATACATGTCAGGTGACTATTTAAATGTAATTGAGGAAAAGGTTTGCTCAGATGGGTAAATAATGGAAATACACTTTGACAAATACCCTTGATAGTGGAAGGTGCCATGAACAAAACCTTCTTGGGAGGGCTCCTGGCAATAGCACACAAGAAACCTATACCCACTTTATGGGGGGTGAATAATCAGAATGTGGAAAATATAGATAGCCAGCCTTCAAAATTGATAAATGCCGGTGTAGAAGTACCGAATCAAGGCAGAAAATGGCAACCTGCTATTAGCAAAGCTCTGACGTAAGAATAAAACCTCAGGCTAGGAGATAGGGAAGGCGCACTACAAACAACTAATAAAGATAACATTCTGATATACTTGGACATTATGCTCTGTAATAGTGAGCAGGAAAGACCCAGCCCGATCTCATCTGTGACAACATCCAGCACAGAGGACCAAACTGACTCACAGAAGATGGACAGCCAGCAAGCAGTCTTGCGGGTGGAGGAGGGGGTGCGGTGGGTTGAGGGGGGCAATCCATGCTCAGAGAAATTTCTAGGAAACTTAAAATTAGATTTGAGGCATCCGAGAAGGACCAGAAAGATATCAAGGAAACCTATTTGTAGTATCGAGGTCCACGCATGAAGTAGTATTTCAAGATGTTTTATTCATGAAGATAACAAGTAGTATAGTTCAGAACATCAGGTAGCTAAGATGTAAAAGAGAGCCCCACCAGGAGCAGCCTGTGTGCTGCTCAGCCCATGACCAACTGTCCCTTAACCTCCCTCAGTCCCAACATTCCGAGGCTAGGAAAGACTCCAACATTCTATTAGGCATAGAGCACAGGCACTGGGCTGAGCAGGAGGAGAATAATACTTAACCTTACAAATGCAGGATACTACATATCCCCTTTCCTTCCAACAGAAGAACAAATGCAATATGTGATAAAGTAAAACAAGAGTGAACACAGGACGGAGTGACAGAAAGAACATAAAGGAAAAGAGCAAGCGAAGCAGAGCGAGGAGAAAGATGGGAGAAGACAAGGAGTTGAAGGTAAGGTGTAAGTAAGAAAATGGAAAACCCATCCACAACAACAACGAAATAGAAAGAAGGAGACAGTGAGACGAAAGAGAGGAAATACGAAATAGAGAGAGACAGACGTGCCAAAGGCAACCCCCAAACATACCCACTGGCCAGGCAGGCAAGAAAGGAAGGAAGAATAAGGCATGACGCAAACCGGACACCAGCCTACACACAGATACAAAGAGGAGGGAATAACGGATCTCCTCCTGAACAGGGAAGAAATAGAATAAAAATGCGAACGAGGGAAGGCTGGAGACAGAGGATGACAAACAAGAAATGTAACTCCAGAAACCAAGGATGAAAATAAGTAGAACATCACGAGGATAGCTGGACATAATGGAAAACAGAGAAGAGGCAAAGTAGATACATACAGTATAACGAATACTTCCCCCCATTTTCAATTAAACAATAATACGATATAAGTGTAACATTGCGTTATATAAAACAGCAAAGTAAGAGAATGTAGAAAGACAATATCAGCCAATGGGATAGAAACCCATGACCGTCCTCTACTCCTATGCAAGAGTGTGAGGAGTAGTGAATGGGACTGTGACCCATGATGTGAAAGCCCGTGAAAGGACAACCCCCGCGTAGAGGTACAATGCAGTGCAGAGTAGAAATGGGTTTAAAACCCATAAGACGCAAACCGTGTGAGGGTCGCAATGTAAATGTAGATGGGACTGTGACCCATGGAACGGTGCCCTGTGTAAGGGTGAGAACCGTGTGTTGCCCATGTAGGCAAATGTTTGTGGGGAAATGGGGCTAGACCCAAACCCATCCCTGTGTAGGGAAGAATATTGTGTAAAACGTACACATGTAAATAGAAACATGAACCCAATGAAGGTAAGTACCCAGAGTCCATACATGCAAGATGTGACCCATATAGGGGATAGCATAGTAAGCAAATGGGGAAGGAACCGATTGCCACCCCCTGTGTATGCAATGAAGTGAAAAACTGTAAAATTACAATTACTTGAATACTGCATCACATTGACGTTAGGAAACTGTCACAGAAAAAGGTGTGCGTGTCACCGTAGACCTGTGTCACACACTGGAGCTAATAAGCAGACGGGGTTTGCAGGGATAGTGAACGGCTGACAAGTGTCTGGAAACACCCATGAGCACGGGCATCTCGAGAAGTGTCCATAGCCATAGCACACAAAGTGTCTTCCAATCTTGCCGAGAAAAGAGTGCATGAAAAAGTAGAGGCAAGACACAGGAGACAAGGACGGGAAGATTGCTAACGGGGAGTCGCCTACCACTATGGTCGATAGTGTTGTAAACTCCCTTTCACCACACAGCATGCTGGAAAAATGAGTCCGTGTCGCTGATCGGCACCATAGTGTTGAACACTTCCCTTCACTTGCTACAAAAAACCCAGCAAAGATGAGTCCGTGCCGCTCCTCGGCACCGTTGTGTTGAAAACTTCCCTTTACTGGATAGAAAAACGACAGGGACGCGTCCGTGACTCTCATCGGCACCGTTGTGTTGTACACTGTACACTGATCAGGAACTCATGTCAGCCGGTAGAGATACGACGTACAATGCGCAGTGCCGGATGGCTTCCGGCGCGCTCAGGCACCAATTAGTGACACGCAGGAAACTGACAGAAAGGAGACCACGACGTCACAGAGGGTCCTCGAGGAGGCGCGCAGCTGTAGTGTGAGGTGAGCTGCACGCGCATAATAAACTGTCTAAACTAGACGGTTTAACGGTCAAAGTTGAAGCGTTCAAAAAAATAGTATGTGAGGGGAGACCAAAAGTCGAGAAACTGACCCAAAATGTCTCTTTTCAAACGGCCCCAACTAGAGTCCGTACATGACCAGCGCGAAAAAGTGAATGCGCTGAAGGGGGCACAATACCTTAGTTTTTTTTTAGTTTTTTCGTTGCCAGACCAAAGTCAATACAAAACATCCCTCAGTGACAGAGATAAAGTCAGAACGTAGACAAAATGAGGAGTAGACCTTCCTCTATAGAAAATGAAAAAAACGAAAGGCAAGTCCCGACAAATACCTTGGACGTCTCCCACTCACCGTAACGCTGTAGTTGTAGATTGTGCTCAATAGCAAACACACTTATGAAGAGAGCACAGGGGTGACGCTAGGGAACTAACCGTTGTTACCACGCTTGATGTGTCCCAATGCTGCACGACGGCAAAATATGTTCAGGATCACACAACGGAGGGAGCTCAATACATCACCATCAGCCACACAGTTCTTGGTCAGAGACTAGAAACTCCCATACTGCTTAACGTAGAATGGAGACAGACCTTCCACGACCGCATCCTCTTACCACAGTTTTGAAATAGTGGTGGGATAGACAGGTGACTTAAAGTTGTAGAAGGTGTACAGCAGGCTGTAGAGAAATCCTTAGTCCAAATAATGTAGAGTAGATGAGCACTGCACACCTGTGCTAGGGCTGGGGGATGGTGAGGCCACTGGTGGGGCTTAACGGCGTAGTGCTTCATCTTACTTGTGTTGTTGTCTTCTTTTCTTTTCTGTTCACAGGCTTGTTTCTTCCTTGTTGTCGTCTTTGTGGAACACACATGTTTCTTCTTCATGTTTCTGTGGATACCTCCTCGTGTACATTTTCCTTGTTTCCACCGTAGTTTCTGTAGATTGCGCTATCCAGGTCCACCTGTGTTCGCCAGGTACCTTAGATCCGCTTGTGCCACGTAGGTTCGTCACCAACTCGTCGCCATCAAATGTAGTATCGAGGTCCACGCATGAAGTAGTATTTCAAGATGTTTTATTCATGAAGATAACAAGTAGTATAGTTCAGAACATCAGGTAGCTAAGATGTAAAAGAGAGCCCCACCAGGAGCAGCCTGTGTGCTGCTCAGCCCATGACCAACTGTCCCTTAACCTCCCTCAGTCCCAACATTCCGAGGCTAGGAAAGACTCCAACATTCTATTGGGCATAGAGCACAGGCACTGGGCTGAGCAGGAGGAGAATAATACTTAACCTTACAAATGCAGGATACTACACTATTGATCAGTGAGTGAAAAACTAGATAATTTAGCTGGCAGAACATATAAACTAGCGGACACAAGATTGACAATGTCACTAGATGTACAGAATAATGCACATGAGATCTCACAGTTAAAAGCTCAAGACAGAGTCATTGTTGACACCCTTGTGAGATTGGGAAATCAGATAAGGAGGTATGGCATCAAGAGACTGAACATACCTGCTGCGGGAGCAGAGGGACAAGACATCAAAAAGTTTGTAATAAACTTTATAAAAGAAGGGGTCTTTCAGGGTGTGTTTTAGATGGACCTGGAATGGGAGATTCAAAGGGTACTCCTTTAAACTAAATCTGAACCAAAATAAGCAAAGAAAATACTTATTAACTTCCATACATTATCTTTCAAAGAATTAATCCTCACAACTGCTCTAAAGATAAAGACAATTTTACACAACAATATTTTGTGTATTATAAGGTCAGATGTATGTCATGCAGCAGAAGAATAATGGTCCCTGGGAAGAAGAATGGAAGCAATAGAAAGTGTGGGTACTAGAGTCCAGTTAAGATTCCCGGTGATCTTGAGAGCCATGTGGAACAATAAAATGTAGAATAGGATAAAACAAGAGGAAGTAGAAGATAAAATCAGGAATTTAAAATCAAATAAAGTTTAATACTGATAATAATGGGAATGGTGGAGAGAAGATGTAGTTGGAGACAATGAGATAAAATAAAGGCGAGGTGATTAGGGAGAGTTTAAAGCTCGAAACCAGCAGAGGCGGTTGCCGAAGAATCATGGAGGGCTCACAAAGGGAGAATTTCATGGGAGGGGGGGCGGGGGGGCTTGTGGGAAAGAATCTACAAAAATCCTTTTAGTCTTCAAGCACCTTTAGCCGGACCAGGGATAAATGTGTGGTGGGCAAGTGGGCCAACATATTTATTGGAGATGGATAGTATGTAGATAAATTGTACTATAGTACTAACGTGAGTCTCTAAAACACCTTTTCGCAAAGTTATTGAATTAAAATATACCAATCATCTGAGGAGGTGATTTTAATAGGCTATTGACAATATCTTAGCGAGGTCAACAATATACCTACATATGAACTCCCTTGGAAGATTTAGGCCTGTGTGATAATTGGTGGGTCAAGGCAGGAAAGCAGAGTATACTCTTTTCATGGTAAAAAATATGGCCAGAATCCTAGAATTGATTATTGTTTGGTTGAGCGGAAATGGATGGATAAAATTTAATAAATTAAATATATCCAAGCACATCACTACGATCCATCTGTGGTATGGCTAGAATTTGTAAATACATGGCAAAGCCTCCTCTTCTGGATGGTCCATAAACTGCCGACTATTAGCACAACAGTCTATGAGTCTAGAAATTGAGATTAAAATCGAAGAATTTGCATCGCAGCAGCAGACCTGTTTGCATATTACGCCGCCTCCCATCTTCTGGTCATTAACGAGTGGTTGTATAGTTCTCAATCAGATCCAGCATACGCAGTGGAGCGGCTAGCTATGTCAGGCAGTTCTCTACAGAACCTACTCTACAGCCAGACCAGTCTTGCCACCCTTCCCCCGGCTTGCAGAACGGTCGTGCAATTATGGAGACGCACAGTGAAATCCATGGGCTGGTGGTGGAAGGTGACACAAACTACCCCCCTCTGGCAAGCCACGTATCTGCGCCCCGTTTCAGCTCTGGTGGGCTTCCGCAGGTGGGACCTCATCGGAATATCCACACTAGGGGACATCATGCGGGGCACCACACTCAAGTCGTTTCTGCAGTTACAGACCGACTTTCAATTACACAAATCCCAGTTTCACCGCTACCTGCAATTGCGCCATGCCATAGACCCTTACATTCGTAACATAGAGACACTTCCAGAATTTCACCCTCTGGAAGGTCGGTTATTAATGGGCGACATTGGGGCCCATAAGATTAAACAGATCTATCAAACATTAACTACTCACACGCCCAATACGTTACACAAGACAAGAGCAGCGTGGGAAGCGGACCTGCCAACGCTGACAGATGACGACTGGACTGAGGCTCTGGCTAGCCCCCGACATGCGGCGGTGTCCTTGCGCTACCGCCTCATTCAGTTTAAGTACCTACACAGGGTATATTACACTAGATACCGGTTGTGGAAGATGGGTGCCATCCAGTCCCCCCAGTGTCTCCGATGTTCTACGGAGGAGGGCTCCTTCCTGCACACCGTCTGGGACTGTACTGGGATACAACCTTTTTGGGAGAAAGTGGCGTCATGTCTAGGCCGGGTGCTGGCATGGACCATTCCACTTGATCCTCGTCTGCTTCTTCTCCATAGCACAGATGAGATGGGGGGAACCGCTACAAGCAGCACCTCCTATTCCTAGGTCTAACTCTAGCCAAGAGAGACATAGCGCAGAATTGGAAGGCATCTTCTCCACCTAGCGTGGGGGGCTGGAAGAGAGCAATGGACAGGTGCATGGGGGAGGAAATTGTAGTCTTCGAAGCGAGGGGGTGCCCGCAGAAGCACAGGAAGATCTGGTCTCGTTGGGCGATATATAGGGGCATTGACCTACCCCCCCTACCACACCTAGACTTGTGCGATCCCGGGATTTGACTCACGGTCCCCATTCCGATATCATAGCACAGTAAATGGTTCACTAACTGTACTGTTCTTCCTTTATTTTTCCCAATTATTATTTTTTTTTGTAACAGTTTGCATATATATGTTTATGGAGGGGTTGGGTGTCGTTGGTGGCTCATTTGGCCTGGCGTTCTACAGGCCCACTTGTTTTGGGACAAAAAACCGGGTACTGTATAATCCCGCATCATTGGTTATGTACATGCCGGGCTCTGCCCACTTTGTACCCTTGAAAATGAATAAAATTTGTTGTGAAAAATCGAAGAATTCATGAGTCGGAAGCATATTCCGCTTATCTATGAAGCATAATTTCTAAATGGTCAGAAAGGATTACTCAGAAAGGGCGGGACGAAGAAAGGTTAATGATTCAAGAAATTTAAAATTTAAAAATGTAGTTGCAACATGAGACAATCCTATGGAAGTGGAAACCGCTATGTTTAATTATGCTTTTAGGATACAGTTAGGACAAAAGGTAATAGCCAAATAGGAAACTAAGAAGCTTTAATAGTTTGAGTACAGGGAGAAAAGTCAGAAAATATTAGCTTGGAAAGTCAAAACTCAAAAAAACACTGAACAATATAAAGTGTATTGAGGATACCAGTGTGGGCAAGAGGTAACCTGTAATGAAAAAATATATTTTTAATTTCATAATTCTTTTCAAAAACTTTATCAGGAAAAGATAAAAACTGATTCTGTTAATTTGGAGGTTTGGTTACACTCGGTGCAGTTACCAAGATTAGCAGAAGATGATCAAAGAAGGATGCTCCACGAGAAAACTAAAGAGGAAACTGAAATAGCTTTATCAAAAATTAAAAAGGGAAAGGCAACAGGTCCCAACAGAATACTGGGATAACTTTATAAAAGCATAAAGAAAGTTATTATACCAGAATGTAAGATAATATTTCATGCTATTTTATTTAAAGGAAAAGAGATACCTCCATCCTGGGGAGAATCTGCCATTACTGCTACTCTCAAACCAAATAAGAGCACTAAAAATTGAAGTCATATCATATCTCTGCTTAATGTAGATTACAGGCTTACTGAATAACAACAATAGAAAAAAGTACTCAAACTTTTCAGTAATAATCAATGAAAATGTAAGAGAAGGAAGAACAAACAACACACCAAAGTATTGCGCGAATCTGAAGTTGTATTAAGTGATATTTCAATATATTCTTTTACATTTTATGATGTCAAGATAACATTAGAAGGCTGCCCCATTGATGTGATTCATCACTATCAAGGACCTCACTACAATCATTTCTTTGAATCCAACCTACGGTGGACCATACCCTGAAGACTTTTCTTTCTTTCTTTCTTCAAATCGGGCTGTCCCTTGGTTCGCTTTGTCCTGAGGAAGACCTGCTGTGCCTACTAATCAATCACGCACTTCTCTGGGTCGAAACGTCGACGTGCTTATCATAATCCTGACCCTACTCTCTCCGCCCCACGTGAAATGGAAATTTAAATCCCAAGCGGAGATTTATGTACCTAGGGATGGATGTTCTTTGAATGACCAGTTTTTAACCATCCGTACAGCACTGTATATATATCTCGTTCACACTTAGCACTTTTTTCGCACTTGTTTCACCATATCACTTGCGCCGTTTGAACAACTCATACGTTCATGAACTGTGACAGCCTTCTAATGTTATCTTGACATCATAGAATGTAAAAGAATATATTGAGATATCACTTAATAGAACTTCAGATTCACGCAATCTTTTGGTGTGTTGTTTGTTCTTCCTTCTCTTACATTTTCATTGATTATTACTGAAAAGTTTGAGTACTTTTTTCTATTGTTATTATTCAGTAAACCTAGAATCAATTCTGTACCCGACAGAGCCAACATTTTCCACATTCTTGTACACCCAGGTTCTGAGGAGCACTGGGTCACCCCATTATACTAGATGTAATGTAGATTACAAGCTGTTTGTGGGGATACTAGCTAAAAGCCTGGTGGAAGTAAATGAACCACTGGTATATGTTCATCAAAGGGATTTATTCCGGGAAGACAAATGCACAACCTTATCCATCAACTGATTAGCACAATAGATTTGAAAGAGACATACAAAAATCCCTAAGCAGTCATAACTTTTGACCCTGCCAAAGTTTTGGATTCATCCCATTTTCATTAACACAGTTAAAGTACTCTAGAGCGCCCCAACAGCAAGAGTGCTTTTAAATTGTAATCTAGCAAACAATTTCGACATTAGAAAGGAGACAAGACATGTTTGTCCTTTATCCCCTGTTTTGTTTGATTTGTACATTGAACCCATAGCCCAACAGGTAGAAGTGATCCAAATATACGTTGATTTGAATGCCTAGAATATGAAAGGAAGATTGCACTTTATGTAGATGACCTACTAATCTTTACCGGGGAAGCAGAAAAAACTGTATAGAGATTTGAACAATTGGCTAGCAAGTATGGAGCCTTGTCAGGATATGATTGGAACGTAGACAAGGCGGAAGTAATGAACTGGAATACAAAGAATCTTAGCAATTCTGGTAAGGAGGAAATAAAATATCTGGGTATTTCTATCATGTATAATATTGACAAGATTCCTGCTAACAACCTAACTAAGGAGCGGTAAAGATTAATAAGCTACTAAAGAAATGGCAAAACCTCCTGCTAACAATCTAGAGAAGAGCTAACATAGTTAAAATGTGTATTCTGTAATCACTTAACTTTTGATAAAAAAAGAGTCATTTAAAATCCAAAGCAGCATTTCTCATTTTATATGGGCCTCTAAGCAGATCAGGATCACTTGGAAAAAGCTTAGAAGTAAGCTAGCAAAGGGAGGTTTCCAATTACCAGATGTGCTACATTATTGTTAGGAGTTTTCAATTAAAACTGCAGAATGCTTATATCCCTCCCCGATCATTCCATTAGCGGGTTAGTTTTTCAGGCTATGCTAAATAATATATGTAAAGAGGGTGTGTTTCTAAATAAATTTGGGACCCTAAAATATTTTTTTTAAAGTGTGCCTATAAGTCTTCGAAGAAAGTTCAAGAATCTGGTATGTGTCATGGTGCCCACCCTGACCGGGAGGGACATGAACCAACTGAAACATGGTGGACCGTGCCCCCTTTCAATGGTCCTCTTCTCTCCCCCCAGGAGGACGACTGGACTACCGCACCGAGTACCACGCATGTGGCGGACCCCTTTTTCCTGGAACAAGGCTCCTTTAATTGGGAGACGGGCTCCGCTAGCGCCGCCCACAACAAGGACATCATCATCCACAGACCAATAAGGCGATACGGGACTCCAGCCATGGTGTGGGACAACTCCGGAACAGCGAAAGCCGAGACGAGGAGGACGCCGAAGAAAGAACACCGGGTACGCCAACTGAAGAGCAGCCGCTCTTGCGAAAGCCTGCAGAGGAGTCGGAGACGCCGGAGACGCCAGGAGGCCGACGTGTCCTCGCTGCGCCCGGCCACGCTCCTGGAGGAGCGTGGCTTACTAAGGTACGGAACAAGGTTGCGGGGTGGGTTGGGAGAAGGGAGAAGTCCAACAGTTAGGGCGGTTCTCTCTATCTCTGTCCTCCAGTTACCCACTTCCCGAGCACCAACACACTTCCAGGTTTATTAGAGCACTTGACGGGTGTTTCCTCACTCCCTTCCCTACTGCAATTGAATCATAAGAGGAAGTGACACTATTCTCCCTTCTTTCTATGTGCCGGAGTAACGCGACCCAGAGAGGGAAGATCGCATCCGGAAGACGGAAGGAGCGACGACCTGACTAAAGACCGGATAAGACGCATTATCCCTGGACATTAACACTGGCTTCTGTAAAAACAAAGGAGATACTGAAGAATAAAACCTTGTTTACCACGACGCGGACTGGACCTCGATCATTTCCCTCGTTTACAGTATGATATGAGGATAAGATGGGGATCTCATACTACAGTGATCAAAGTCCTTATGTAGAAGTTGCACAGAGCACCAGAATGTTTGAAAGATCAGTTAAGTTCTCCATTAATAGAGGCAGGTATCGTAAGATGAGAGGAACTGATTGAGGACACAAAGTTGAAAATATGGGCTTACTTTTCGAATAAGAGAAAGAACAAATTCTTAGATTTAAATGCACACAACTTATGGCCTGGCACAATTCACAAATAAGGAATACAAATGACTTTGCAGAGATTGAAGATTAAATAAAAGACATGGCAGTTAAGAAGAAACACATATCTAAATGGTACAAGGCACTACGAGAAGCAGAAGAAAACAAGACACACTCCTCGTATACGATACTGAAAGGATGCTTGCCAAGTCAATGGCTGAAAAATGTGTGGCAAGTATCTTTTTATGCACTTTACTCTATTGCCACCTGCTGCACTAAAGGAAAAAAAACATTTGTTGACCTTACATAGGGCATATTGGCCTCCACACAAGCTCGCCACACTGGGAACATCACAAGAGGCCTTGTTTAAGAAATGTAATACAGCAAGTGTGGATGAAGGGCATATGTCCGTAAACTGTTAAACTTTGATGTTTTTGTGAAGATTTAATTAATATTGTATTGAAAGTGTTTACATAAGAAACTGAGGTAAGCCAAACCCTCATATTGCTCAGGACTGATTTAAGACAAGGTGGAAATCAACCTGCTGATATTTACTGTTTCCTCTTTCTATTCTATCATCCATCCTTTCTTTCATCCATCATTCAATTGTTCACAATTCCATCAATTCGTGGGCCATTTCATCCAACCATCCATTCACAAATCCTTCATCTATGCATGCATCCAAACATTTTTCTACCCATCCATCCTTTGACTTAGCTATCCATTTAAAAATCCATCTAACCATTAATTGATCATTTTGCCCATTCATCTTTTCCCCTTCTCACCTTTCCGTTTACTCTGCCATCTATTCATTTTTTAAACGTCCATCTACCTATCCATCCATCCATTCTTTCACCTACAATCCACCCACTTATCCTTGTCTCTTATTACCATACCTACCTTTCTTCCAGCCTTCCTTCATTCACTCTTTTATCTATACATCTTCCTTCTTTCTCACTACCGCTTACTCTCCTATTTTATCATCTACCCTTTTCCCCCATTTTCTTAAGTGTATCTTTATTGCCCCCTTCACTGATGCTGTATTGCCTTACAGCGATAATTATGATCTTTTGCCTGTAGCTTGACTGACAGAAGACACCCATAAAACAACCCCACCTCGCTGCAGCTACTAAAGCGAGGGGTTCACAACACCCCCTGTTTGAAGGTAAGACTTCCTATCCTCCCCATGAACAAATTTCCCAAAAAGTATTGCAGACATTTGTAATTGCCCAGGCCTGGCATAGAGAGATGTATGAGAAAATCACATCTGATGGTGATGAAGACTTTAAAAAAAACAAAAAAAACGAAACCTTTATACATTACCTAGGGATGCTTGTTTTAGCCAAGAATAGCATGAGGCACATCTCAGCAACAGAGATGCTATTCTATAAACCCCAATATCAGAACCATTTTTTTGGGGTTTTTTTGTTGTATATAGCGCTGTTAGACCTGGCTTTTACAGCGGGTTTAACCCCAGATTCTTTTGCTTTGTGGCCTTCTGTTTCTGACCTGTTTTTGTTGGTTTTATAACTCTGGGCACTTTACCACTGCTGATCAGTGCTAAAGTGCATATGCTCTCCCTGCAAATTGTTGTTATGGATTGGTGTTTCCATAATTGGCTGATTTGATTTACTAGTCAGTCCCTAGTACAGTGCACTGTGTGTGCCCAGGGCCTGTAAATCAAATGCTGCTAATGGGCCTGCAGCCCTGATTGTGCCACCCACATAAGCAGCCTGTAAATGTAACTCAGGCCTGCCATTGCAGTCTAATACTGCCATGTCGACTTGGCAAGTGCACCCACTTGCCAGGCCCTAACCTTCCCTTTTCATACATGTTAGTCACCCCTAAGGTAGGCCCAATGTACCCCTGTGGGCAGTGTGCAGTGTATGTGAAAGGTAGGACATGCCCTGGTGTGTGTGGCATGTCCTGATAGTAAAATAATGCCAATTTCGTTTTTCACTATTGCAAGGCTATCTGTTCCCATAGGATAGAATGGGGAGTTTGCTTATAACATCTTATAAGCCTAACTACCCCTGGGAACAAGGTAGGAAAATAAAGTTTAGTATGCCTGAATTCAGAATGTTAAAATGCATCTTTTAGTGAGGGTGATTTTTACATTCTGTGTTTAAAAATACCACTTTTAGAAAGTAGGTATTTTCTTGCTTAGCCATCCAGTGTGCCTCTGCTAGGATATGTATTGACTGTCTGGCTTTGGAGTGACAGGGCTAGGGATGTGCAGTGGCTCCAGAGAGTCTGGATGAGTCAGCACTAGGCTGAATAGGCCTGGTCTGCATTTTGAGTGGTGGGAGGAGTAACACCTGCACCTGAATAGGGCTGTGCCTGCCTTCCCACAATGATGACTCCGCCACCCTGTGGTGTGCCTGGAGCCAGGGCTCACACTGACCATGGAGGTTGTTGTGCACTTGCAAAGTGCCCCCCAGAACAGGTTTGGACTGGGCTCAGAGCCCAGGGCCAGGAGAGAACAAAGAGATTTACTGTATAAAAAAGAGGGCCCCAGACTTTTAGATCACTTCTGGGAATCAAGAGGAACCTTTGCCAAGGAGAAGATAAGGAGGAATTCTGCCCCTGTGCGGTTTGCTGTCTGGGGTTGGCCTGCAGTGGCTACTTGCTGCCAAGGAAAGGAGAAAGGACTTTGCTGTTTGCTGTCTCCCCTGCTTGAGGAAGATCTCCAAGGGCTTGAAACTGAGCTTGCCTCCTGTTCTGAAGTCTCAGGGACAGAAAGACTTCACCACCAGCTCACCTGAACTTCCTTGCTGGGAGTTCTGACCTGCTAATAGGTTCCTGCTGTTGTTTTGGACCTCTGGAGGCTGTTTGCAGCTGGGAAAAGTAATACAACTTCGAGAAGTGCAACGCATCTGCATCTGTTTCTGACACATCGCTGAAGAAATTGTCGCAGTGCCTGCCCGTGGCTCGAGAAATCGCTGCACGCCGCATCGAGTGCCCCGATCTCCGAATTCCGGGATCACCGCACCGATTCTGACGCAAGGCCTGCTGTGCGGCTGCAAGAACCCACGCATCGTCACGGATCATCGCATCGAGGCGCCAAGTCTGTCACATTGTTGGGGGATGGAGTAAGAAACCGACGCATCACCTCCCCACGCAGTAAGAAACCGACGCATCACCTCCTCTCTGGTAAGGAACTGACGCATCACCTCCCCTGCGCAGCAATAAGGAACCTACGCATCACCTCCCCCGGAGCAAGGAACCAACGCATCACCTTCCCTGAGTGTAAGGAACCGACGCATCTCCTTCCCTGTGACCCTTTTTGTTTGTGTGCGTGACGCATCCTAGGTACTTTGTGTGAAAAGTGTTGCACCTGCAATTTGCTTTGAACTGAACTATTTCTACCATTTGAAAGTCATATTTTTATTACTGTATTGTGGATTTTTGTCGTTTTGGTCTAGTTTTGGTTCAGATAAAGAATACCTATTTTTCTACACTGGTGTTGTGTCCATTTGTAGTGTTTTCACTGTATTACTGTATGTGTTCACAAATGCATTACACACTGCCTCTGAGATAATCCTGTCTGCTCGTGCCAAGCTACCAAGGGGGTGAGCAGGGGTTATTTTAAGAGTGTTTCCCCCTTACCCTGACTAGAAGCAAGGGTCCCTATTTGGACAAAGGTAACTACCTCTGCCAACTAAAGACCCCCATTTCTAACAAGCGCAAACTCGACCGAAGGTATTAGAGTGCTTTACACGAGCACCAGTTGCAATACAGATGGACAAGTTCATTTTAGGCACAGGGAGATTAAGTAATTTGCCCAGAATCACAGGATGTTGAGTGTCCCTGCCGAGACTCGAACCCGGTTCCCCTGCTTCGAGGTCGACCGCTCTAGCCGTTAGGCCACATCCTCTTCCAACCATTGACTTCTGTACAGTATTCTAGATTATTCTTTTCTAGTAGCCGGGATGGCCCTAAGGTTGAAATGGGAAATGTTCAAGTGTCTTCAAACTGTGGTGCTAGGTTCAAGGACTGGAGTCAAATTTCAAGATCTGTCTCCCGATGAAGATGGCACAGCTACAGTAAGAAAGATGGAAAGGATGAGGGTATAAGAGAACAATTGAAACTGAAGGGATGTTCAGGATTACTGTCCATCTGGGAAATAGAAGAGAACAGTTTTGTCACTAACCCCACATAGTTGTACTACAGAGTATCGAGCATAGCAAAATAGTGGTATCAGAATATTGTGGACAGAATATCGAGGGGCAAAATATCATAAGGTAAGTGCATCTAGAGAAGGTACAGATTTACTATTCTTAGCTGCGCATCTATGCACCTTGAAGATATACATATATATTGTCAAGAAGAGCTTCTTTGCTTTTAAAATTGAGGCCGCAGGGAATAAAAGCAGAGAAATTTTTGATATTGTTAAAGGCTTCTCTTCACCTAGGGCTATGACAAGGCATTCCTCTCCCTCAGCGGACTGGACTAAAAAGTTAGCTAACTTCTTTCACACGAAAATTATAAAAATTCAATCCTCCTTTGATGCCTTAGATGAGAAAGAAGTGCAGGCCTCCTTTTCGGCTGCTCCCCAGAATCAGGCGGGTAGCGCCTCCCTTTCTCTCTTTCCTCCCTTGCCCTTAGAGACATCCTTGGCAATTATGCAGGGCCTCAAGTCTGGCTCACCTGCGGACCCTTGTCCGGCCAAATTTATGGCGGCCATGGCGGAGATTTTAAACCCGACAGTGAATAGTTTTCTTAATGTATCTCTGCATAGTGGTCAGGTCCCAGTAAGTTGGAAGAGCGCCAAAATAATTCCCTTATTGAAAAACCTACGGCGGATCCACTGGAATTATCTAATTACAGACCCATCTCTTTGTTGCCTTTCTTTGCAAAGACAATAGAGAAATACGTTCACACTGTGATCAGCGATTTTGCTGAAGCCAATAACATTTTCCATTCGAGCCAGTCTGGTTTCAGGCAGAACCTTAGTACAGAGACGGCGCTGCTAGAAATCTCTGAATCTATCAAAGAAACCCTTGATAAAGGTGGCAAAGCAGTTCTTGTTCTTTTGGACCTATCTGCGGCTTTCGACACCGTACCCCATGACCGCCTCCTGTGGAGGCTACGGGAGTGTGGACTTGGAGGAACGGTGTTGAAGTGGTTCTCCTCTTTTCTGGAGGACAGATACCAAGAAGTTTGGCTGCCTCCGTTCTCAGCCAGCATCCCGCCCTTGAACGTTGGCGTGCCACAGGGATCTATGTTGAGTCCAATACTTTTCAATATATATATGGCTCCCTTGGCTACCCTAGCAGAAGAGTGCGGGGCTATGATTATATCATATGCCGACGATACCCAGTTGCTCTTCACCTGTGAGAAGGGCGAGGAGTTTAATGGGGTAAAGATAAATAAATGCCTGAAAGAAATTTTTGTCTGGTTTTGACACAATAATCTTAAATGTAATCCGGAAAAATCCGAAATTATCTTTTCGGCACCCTCCTCTGGACGCCTGGAAACAATGGTGGCCTTCTGATATGTCCCCCCCAGTCAGCAGTTAAGACTGTAAAAATCTGGGAATGAAAATGGATGACGCCTTAGCTATGACATCTCAAGTACAGGCAGTGGCGGGCACGTGTTTTGGTCTCCTGAAAATGCTCCGCAGGTTTCTCTTCCTTTTGCCGACCTCTCACAGAAAGACGGTCGTTCAGGCCCTCATTACCTCCAGATTGGACTATGCTAACGTCCTCTATCTGGGCCTTCCAGAGTTCTTACTGAACAGACTTCAGATCGTGCAGAATGCAGCGGCCAGGGCAGTCTTGGGGCTCAGACCTAGAGATCGGATCTCTCACCATCTGAAGACTCTGCATTGGCTGCCTATCCGTTGCAGAATACTTTTCAAAGCATTGGTCCTGGCCTTCAAAGCTCTTCACGACATGGGGGCAAAGTATATTCGCAGAAGAGTTTCGTATTACGTGCCTGGCAGAGCTCTGAGGTCAGCACACCAACACCTAATTATGACTCCAAAATGTCTCATAAGTCGCCGCGGTGGACGGTCTTTTCAAGTGCAAGTGTCTAGACATGGAACAAACTGCCTCTCTCGCTCAGGCAGGCCACGAACATATTGGCGTTCAGGAAAGAACTAAAAACCTGGCTGTTCCAGCAAATAGTCTAAAATCCGTTCTCCCCGGTACTGATGTGCTCCTCTGTCAGTCTTTGTGTCTCTTTCAATCTCAGCGCCGGAACACTCTATTGAGTAGCTGCGCGCTCTACAAATCCACTCATAACATAACATAACATGTAGAGTTAGGTATAGAAAATCTTTACTTGCTTACCTTTCAATATTTCGGCCTTGATATACTGGTCATGATATTTCCTGACATCGAGATTCCCATCTCAATATTCTGGGGGCACATCCCCCGCCGCCAAATAGCTTAAACACCTTCTGAAGCATTAGATGTTGTGACATGTTGAAAATATGAGGACTGCCTAGAAGTTCTAATGCGTCACAAAATGGTGGCGATTAAACTAGTTTGAAAAGGAGTAGTCTGGCTAAGCCTACCCACCTCCAGATTTGTTCCTCCTAACATTGTAACAAAAGGGCTGCAACACCAGTGAGGTCACGACTGAGGGCATACTTTCAGATGTCCATGGCTATCCTAACTAGAAAGGTGCATTGACTTGCTTGTTCCTTTGTAGCACCTAATGCACTACTGATTGTAAAAAACAAAAAATAACATTTCTGTATACACATGGGTGAAAAGCTTTCAGGGCCAAGCACATCTCCCGGACAAAACAGAACAATATTGGCCAAGCTAGTTTATTTCTGGCAGAAGAAGCCATCAAGACTTTTACTCATCCAACTGCGCACTACAATGGGTGTTATACATGCCCATGGCCTGACAGGATATGACTCAAATTAGAGCTGATCTTTCATGGATAAACTAATTGTAGCCGATTATTCAGTATTATGCATTTCCCCTTCACAATCACAATGCAATCCATCTAAAAACCCCATTAGCAATAGAACCCGCAATTAAGAAAATTGAGTTTTACATGGGGAAGGAATGATTGTGGGTGATGTCAGCACAGTCCTCTACTGAACAGTGATTTTAGCTTGGAAACCGTGGATGGCTAACTGAGAACATTTGGTGACACAACTTGCAAGCTTTATACTGCCAGCTGAGTTAATTAAGGCAGTATCAGCTGGTTAAAGTGCATACTGATTAACTTCCGGCCTCAATCAATGATCAATTATGAATGCACTATTCTTGGTGGAGACTCTAGAAATGCAGATTCCAAAGTAAGACGCGAGAAGAAGCCATAACCTAACCAATGCTAGCAACAGCTGAAAGACAAACAACTGGGGGATTAGGATACCAATGTGACAATATCAAAGAACTATTAGCAAGAACCGAAACCAAACTAGAAAAGATGTGACTGTTAGAGAGACTCATATTCAGGCCAGTTCCCTAGGGCCGAAGAGACTCAGGAGCATTTAGGCAATCCACGTAACAAGTACTATCATTGGACTCAAAGCAGCCTTATACTACTTAAAACTTACTAAATTCCAAAGTACCTCCTTGTTACGCTTTGACTCTCAGAGGTTAGCAAGGACCAAGGCTTGTTGTGTGAAAGAACAATAGATTAAGCTAGTGAATGGATAACATTCAATACATTATAATGTACAGACCGTGTTACGTCTTCTTGAGCCTGGATACCCTCACAGCGCCTGGATATCCTCACGGGTGACAAGAAGCGCGCTACAAATCTACTGATTGATTGACTGAAAATGAAATAAGACTTTTAAAGTATTAAGTCTTAAAACTTAGAAAATGCCATATTAATAGGACACAACTAGTTGACGCTTCATTGGCAAGGAACTATGAGCATTGTAATGCAGCTGGTGAAAAGGTCTCTGTATGAATTCCATGTGGGCCCTCCAGTAGAGGTATATGATACGTACTAGCCAAATCTCAGGGCTTTAAGTGGGATGAAAAAACTGGGGGGATCTCTCAAAGGGGCGTGGCCAATGTAATCAAGGGTGTGGCTTAAAACACGGAAGCGAAAAATCTGTGCTTAGCATAGTGTGCCGCCCGACTGGTATTTTGCTGCTTCTGTTATTGCATCCAGATACATAATACAACAAGTAACATTACACCTACAGCAAGCCAAAACTATTGGCTTTGTCAATGGTTGTTAGTTGCATAAGCAACAACTAATGACTTCGTTGAATATAATATGACAATCTGTCAGTCCTGAAATGATGAGACTGTGAAAGAACTTTAACGAGTCTCTTCAAAGTTACCCCAAAGGCAGAGTTAAGATTTTTTTTTTAACCCGGAGGGTGATGTCCAAAATGGAGAGTCCGATATGGACCCGTCTCGACACCTGCTTTTTAGAAAGAACTGCCGGTGCTCAGCACCGGCGGGACCCGGCCCACTTAAAGCCCTGGTCAAAGCTCAGGATATGCTTCACTGTGGAAGTGCAAGCCATTGCAACAACACTGTTACTCAGTTTGAGGATGGTGCGCACAGCTGTCAGATTTCGAAACAGAGAATGTAGGACTCCGACACAGATAAACAATGCAGGCAGCCGCCATGTCTGCGGCTGCAACAGAAGAGTGACGAGAGTCTTGATACTCTCGGTGTGAAGACGGCACAAGTCGTGAAGGTGATGGCACAGGGTTGGGGAATGGGTTAGTGGAATATCACGTCAGCAGCAAGAGTGCCAGTGGCCGGCAAGGCCCTTACAACAAGGTGCTTGGGGCGGTGGCGCGGCCGACTTTGGGGCTTGGGAACCAGGTTCGAGTCTGCCGGGAGGCGCAAGCATCCTGTGATTCTGGGTAAGTCACTTAATCTTCCCGTACCTAAAAAAAATGAATGTGTCCGTCTGTAATGCAACTGGTGCTTATTTAAAGCGCTGTGATACCTTGGGGTCGAGTTCGCGCTATAGAAAACTGGAAAAAAATAATAATAATAACAATACTGGTAGAGTGGGTAGGACAAACAAGGTCACAGGTCAAGAGGGGCCTGTGCAGATGGGTCGCACACTCAGACAGCACATCAATGACTGGAAGTAACACAGAGAGGGGGAGAGAGCCCTAAACACTGCATGTCTTGCAGCTGTTCACGCCACTGCCTTCTTGACTTTCCCCTCGCTCACCTCGATTTCTAGTGATGTACCAGAGTTCGCACTATCTGTCGGAGACCGTGGAAAGAACACCACGTTTTAGGTTGAGCCTGAGCCAGTGCGCATGCGCTGCTCTTCGTGGCTTATTGTAGACGAGTAGCGAATAGAAGCCCCGCCCACTCTCCGCCCATGTTTGCCATTGGCTTGTGTCATTGTCTGTCCTAAATGCTGGCTTCTGATTCATCAATAGGCTTGTTAGTCCCTCCTTAGTACCGCGTCCTCTTCATTTGTCACCTCCCATGGCGACTGGCCCCTTTACTTCGAGTGTTACACAGTACGTGTTATTTTGACTGTGAGCACTATTTTCTTTAATGAGGTTCTCCTACTGCCTTCTTTACACCCCCCCTCATGTTGTCCGTGCCTTCTCCCCCCATCCCCCGGCCCGCACTCCCGTTGTCCGTGCCTTCTCCCCCGCCCGTTGTCCGTGCCATCTCCCCCCCGCCCTCCCTCCCGTTTGTCGTGATGACTACCATTTGCAATACAATAGATCTATTGCATTACAAATGCTTGTTCGTCAAGTCATCGCTTGTTCGAAGCATCTTGTAACAGGACATACCAGAGAACATCCAAAAAACATTGGTGCAGTTATTTGAAATCTGAAAAACACTATTCAGTAGAAATACCTATTTTATTGTTTTAAAACGCACGTAAACGTTTGCCACTAACCTTTCACAACTTTCACAGTTCTGCACACAATAAACATTTTCATAATCAACCACTAATTTTCTGTGGCTACGTCGAAGAAAGGATTCTAAAGCAGTGTTTGTATGTAGCGTCCTAAATACTTTAAGCACACACTCACTCATTGAACTGAAGTTTTTAACATTAACGAGCCTCGACCACTTAGCCGCTCCTCGCTGTGAATGCTATCTCTCTGATCAAACAGGTTGGGCACTCTGGCTCAGCTCTGGGCTCTGTGAACTGCTTTCCGTGCATGTATTTTCCTGCACATTCTGCCCTGGAACTAAGTTAGTTCTTTTAACTGAAAATGGTGTCTGGAGAGCAGCAACCGCACCGACCCGGTGCTCTGAAGCAACAGAACAAGCAACACAAGGCCGGGAAGCATAGCAGGAAGAGAAGCCTGGAGCGGGAGAACAGAGGTAAGACATGAGTTATATTGAAAGGTGATCTGGGCATGGACTGTCAACGGAGTTTAAAAAAAATACGATTACAGAAAGCGAGTTGGGAGCAGTGGGTGCAACGAAAGAGCTATAGAGACATCATCAAGTCTCTGTCATCACTGCGAATGAGACTCACTCAACAGGCTTTGTCGCATGTAGGGAGTAGAGTTTTGTATATCTGCCAAGTTTTCAGTTTACTTATGTGTGACATTTCAGTACTTTGAGTGACACTATCGCGCGAAACAAAAAGCAAAATATCCCAGGTTATGTTAACAAATTAGCCCGTTTTGATCATTGTAATAATTTTCTAAGGGAGGAGGTAAGATTGCCCGAGGTATGGGAGTTATATTTGAATCAAGAAAGGCTGCAAAGGTTTAGGTACCTATGCAGGGGCATAGCTACCAGTGGTGCAGCCGGTGCAGTGGACAGGGACCCAGAGGTGGGATGGGGCCCAACCACAACAGCCTCTTGAGCTCTTTATCTTGTCACATTTGCTGTATGTTAAGGCAGAGGTCAAATGTCAGTCTAGTCTTCTGACAACTTGCTGCTTATTTTCTTTTTAAATGGAGTCTGGTGTTTTTAGGTCGAGCCTGGGTAGTGCATGCACTGCTGCAAAGCATGGAGTAGTGGAGTATGGCTTTGAAGCCCCACCCACTCTCCGCCAATATTTTTAATTGGCTTGTGTCATTGTCTTTCGCAAACGCTGGCTTCTGAGTCGTTATTAGGCTTGTTAGTCCCTCCTTGGTACCGTCTTGTCTGCATTTGTTACCTCCCATAACGACTGGACCTTTTACTGGTGTCTGCTTTATAAGTCGGTGAGCACTGTTTTCTTTAATGCTCTTCCCCTATTCTACCCACGACATCGCAGCACCCGCCCGCTTTTATTTTAAAGTAATGTTTTTATTGAAAATACAGTGAGGTTCACTTTAAATATAGCGGTCGTGCTTATTTAATTACCTATCTTATGTCGACAGCGGTTTATGTTTGCGATCTCTTCATGGCTCTCATGTGGGGTTAGATACTGCCTCCGTGGCCTCTTAAATCGGTGACACCTCCTCCCTCCCTGTTAATTACTCTAGACTTGATCTTACTAAAATAACACAAAGTGTCATGAAAAATAGACAAGCCCACACTGTTCGGCATCTGTTGACGACTTATGGATCGCCCAGTCCGAAGTGCCCACACAGTTGTTTTGTGCGAGATAATGTGACGTGGGAGATGACAAATCTCTGTTGCGTCCCTTCCTTCGGCTATGTGGACAAACTCTGGTGTTGTTTCATATATTGTCTGCTGCCAACAGTTTCTCTGCTGTAAGGTTACTCTGGTTCCTTCTCAGCTGCTGAAAGTTCTCAGACACGCCAACGCATTTGTAAATATCCGGGTAGGCACACCGATCACAGACTGCCCTGCTAGGAAAGTCAAGTGTGTCAACAAGCTCAAAATTTACTTCATTTTTAGCACATTTAAACATCAAACTTTAATGTTTGTGATCAGAAGTCGCCTGTCCTGGGATTTGTAGGAAATGGTGGAACCTGCTGCCTTAAGTTAGTTATCCTGCCAGAATTCTATCTATTCTTTAGTTTAAGTTAATGCCAAGAGCTTAATTACATTGTATAGGCCGAATAACCAATAAAGTTGCATTGTTTACAAACGTGTCCTTTTGGTTTTATTTCATATTGACACTTGTTTCCCGTTTTGATAGGTTTTACCAAATTGTGCCAGCTGAGCGGACCAACAGGTTTATTTGTAAATCCTTTTAAGTGGATTTCGTATAGTCTGTTAAGTTGTGACATTCTCTAAAATCAAACAGTTTATTATGAATATAATACTTTAGTTGTGTACTTTTATTATCCATTTCCACATAGCTGTCAGGGCAACCAAATTGTGGTACTACGTCTGTGTGAATGTGTTGGGTGGAGAACCCTGTGACTTTATATGGGAGACATTGTTTACAACAAATGCGATACAACGCATCCCATTACAACGTCGTTACAACGACTTGCTGTAGGGGTCGTTACAACGACTTGCTGTAGGGGGCAGAAGGTGTTGGATTTAAAATCCAACACCTTCCCTACTGTTGCACAGACTGGAGTTGGAATAGTAAATTATACTATTCCAACATCCAGCGCCCCCTACAGCAAGTTATTATAAAGGTATGGATTGTAACAACGCGGTCGTTGTAACGACCGCGTTGTAATGGAATGCGTTGTATCGCATTCGTTGTGACGTCGCATATTCCTTTATATTGGTAGCTACTTTTGTTTTCTGAGTGTCGGACAGGCTGGTTCGTTATTTTATTCATTTGCTTTAAGGAAAAAAAAATCGTTTCTGGATGAACACTTACTTCTACTGATTGCAGGATGCAAATGTTCCTTCTATAAGGCCCTTGATACCAATGCTGCCCTGTCCATCCCCGACCCATAGAATTTATGTAAAGGCTAAATGTACATGGGAGACATGGATATTCGTGATTATTGGGTGTACCCCACTGAATTTAACTGCGTAGGGATCTGCTCGATAATCACAATAGGAACAGTCACAGATTGTTCTTTCTGATGTGAAGGAAGGATCTGAAGGTACCCATCTTCAGAGAGCACTACATCCCAGAACAGTTGGATTCGTACTTCTTAATTAGGGTTACGCCTTACAAATACTCTCCTACACTGACATGCCCCTTTGTAATACAGAGGTACTTGGCTTGTGTAGGTTTTTTGTATTGTTTTATTTGGAAAACTACCTGCAAAGCTGCCGCTTTGCTTGTAGTTTACCGACCCCAGAGAGCAATAAGTTGTTGGAGGGTTGTATGACGTTACAACACATGCTTTTACCCCGCATGCCGTTACAACACAATGTTTTACCCCGACTTGTTGTCGGGTGCACTGGAGTTTGGAATAGTATAATTTACTATTCCAACTCCAGTCTGTGCAACAGTAGGGAGGTGTTGGAGTTAAATCCAACACCTTATACCCCCTACAGCAAGCCATTTTCGTTGTAATGGCATGCGGGGTAAAAGCATGCGTTGTAATGCATGCGTTGTAACGGTTGTTTCCCTTGTTGGAGAGGGGCCACATGCATTGTATTGTACGTTACTTTGTGTGGACTAGATGTATGCAACCAGTTCGAACAAGGGTGTGGTCTTTTGTGCAGTTGAATGATTTATGGGAAAGGCTTGTGGATAATGTAGTCTTGTTTAATCAAGACTCAATAAAAAAATTAGTGTTTCCTCACAAAGATGTGCACAGGCCTGGATGTTTTGTGAGGGAAGTAGGTTTCAGAGATGAGTTTGATTTTGTCAGCTTCCCACACTGATGCTGGTAACAGCAGAGTTGTTGTTGGCCAGAAAATGTATTGAAACAATATTGTACGGAATCTTGATATTAATAGAAAATAGGTTTGATGCAAGAGCACATCCATGCACAAGGTCAGTCCCGGTTTGGGATTCAGTTGTGTAAGACCTAAGGAGTTATCAGGAAGATCTGAGTCATTAATCTGTAGTCATATGGAAAGAGGTCAGTCCCTGGCATTTAGCAGCCTTAGTTGCGACTACATGTGTACAAGTTCTCTGTTCCATAATAATGAACCGAATTCTAACAGTTTGCAGTAGTTAAGTGATTACGTTTGAGAAACAAGCATTTGCAGTGCAATAGGTCTCGCATTCGCCAGAGTTTAAGCTATTGGCATTGTAAATGACAATGACTTTTATTTAGGTTTTAAAAACCAACACATAAATAAAAGGCATTGTCATTTATAATGCCAATAGCTCAAACTCTCGCAAATGCGAGACCTATTGCATTGCAAATGCTTGTTGAATCAGCAAGCTCAAGTTGGGATAGAAAGCAGCAATAAATCTTCAATCTGTGCATCATCTTGTAGTTGAAAGTTGCTCACGCATCAGGCGGAGTAGCTGAGACTGACGCTCTGGGGTAAATTAAGAAAGATTTTCAGCAGGCCAGGCAGTCGACCTCCTTTCCCACAGGTCACAGGAGAAAAGTCTTTTTCACAGTCTTTCAAAATATTCCTTACTTGTTCAGGAGAAAAAGTCAAGGTTTCCTTCTTCCCGTGCAGTCCTCTCTTTGTATAATTATAATAAAGCTTTATTAGGTGAAAAGGTCAACTTTGAGCTGTCTCGCAGGTCCTGCTCACATTTAGAAGCACCAGCAGATGGACACAAGTCTACTTCCCACTAGAATTCTAAGATGTCCCCAAATGTTTGATGTGGAGGGAGCCACTCATTATAAAATTACATCTTTACTGTAGGTTTTGTATAGTTCTATGGCAACCTTTAGTTTCCTTGGAAATGGAGGCATTCAATAATATCCAGTGAGGTATAATGGAATCCGACAGCATGCCAACCAATAAGCGATGTTGCTCTGCTCCTGCTTCTTGGACCGATCAGGCCACAGGGTGCAGCCGATGAACGGACAACCCAATTCTTTTGCATGGGTGTGTTGAAGCGGCCATGGCTTTTGGCCAGAGTCCAGTGCTCACGTCTCTCATCTCTCAGTCCGCACGCTGGCCTCCTGCAATTGACTTGATCCAGGAAAGGTGGCCATAAAGAAACCTACCTGCTCCATTTAAGATGACGTGAATCAAAAAACAAATATAGTCACAGGTTTATAAAGGCTGCATTGGGACGGGTTGAGAGAATGAGAGAAGTGCAAAGAGGCATGCAAGCAATGAAAGCAGCAGACATCTGGTCGAAGGAGCCAACCTGGAGGATGTAAATTGAATAAACCCCCACCGGCTGCCCAATAATTTGCCATAATGTGTCCTCTCTTCTTTGCATCTTGCCCACACCAACTCCTATTTTGTCTGGGGAGACATTTGCTGATGAGCTGGTAACTTTTATGGCTGTCAACAACGCAGGTAGCAGTGGAGGAAACTCTGGAAGTGTGGGCCTGTTCCACCCTCTTTGCCTACTTGCCACGTTGTCCCGGGAGGAGGAGGATGAGTGCTGTGCTTTGGACAAGGGAGTCGAAGTGGAATACCTCCCACCACCTGAAACACTGTGCTGGAGGATTAAGGGGCCTACGAGCAGCACCTGACAACCCAATGGAGCTTGAACCTGGCATCAGTGAAAGCTACCGAGGCCAGACCAAAGAATGCAAGGCTGGAAGACTGAGCTGTAGACAGCATGGCCATCTAGACTCTCCTCATGGAGTAGTGGTTTCCCGTCTGGGCCACTTTGGTTCTTCCTTAGTTTTGCATCTTAGACGTTTTAGGCTGTTTCTACTCGCTCTGCAAAGCCACATATACTACATTTGTTTTTGCAACATCATTCTTGCTTGTTATTCAGGGACTCCTCTTGGGATTTAGTCTATACATCTTGTACACGGTTGCTTGGAATACATATCAACATAGTGAACTGTTTTCTTTGCTACATCTCCTAACATTTTAGACATAACACAGCCGCACAGCTGCATCTCCAGCACAACAGTTTTTATCATATAAACTGTGTCTCGTCCATTTGGGGGGAGAGAGGAGAATTCCAGCAGAGAGGACTGTTCTGGAACAACACCAGTGTCTGACATGGAGCCCTGCGGAAACTAAGTTTACACTCATGATGCTGACCACCTAACTACATACACCAGGTATGAGGTCTTAGGCCAATCCCAATGATCGCAAATATATCTCTGTGTTCACACAGTAAGGGTAAATAGTTTAAATAAATGTATTGTAAACTTTCTTCGTGTCTTTATGTTTACTACAGGCCTGCATGAGTGAGTAACGAAAGGGGAGGATCTGTTTCCATGGTTCCCTTGGGGACAAGAGCATCATTTTCAAGGTTGCCGAAATCACCTTGTTACTCTGCGAAGGTTCGGAGTGCAGGTGAGGCACTGTGATATAGCCAGGATTGGGCCGACAGGTACTGACGCTGTAGAGAGACTCAGTCTCTACATTCCGACGTCCTGTCTTCCTAACACACAGTTCTGCTTTACCAGCAGAATCTGTGTCACAGGGGGCCTGTGGTAGGCCTGGGTTTTGGGCAGAGATGAAGGACTGAGCAACTGAGGAAATTGGGGCCACATCTAATGGACTGTCCCTTGAAGGACTGAGTGAAGGCATTGAGACCTGGGAGTCATGGCCCCTGTCCCCTCTGGATGATTTTTGTCTTTCTCTGACACCCCTCCAGTACCCAAAAGTAGAGGGGCCCTGAGGAGTGGAGGAAAGGAGATCACCGTTGGCCTGCGGAACTGTGGGATGCCGAAACCTGACCACTGTCGCAGGTCTGGCACCCTCACGCTCCACGGTGCAGGAGGAGGTGAGGGGCTGAAAGGGGCTGAGGCTGGAAGTAAGTGGGGCTTCCTTGTTGGAACTCATCTTGCTTCACTTAAATACCTGTCACTTCCAGCTGTGGGCGACTGTGCTAGTGACAAAGTGATTCACTAGCACATCTATATGATTTTGAGAGAGCATTTGATTCTCTACACTAGAGGGTTTCTTGTTCAGGTTCTGAAGAAGATGAACTTCAGCTCAAGATTTTGAAATGGGTAAAGGCTCTATATCAACCATTATGGGCTTGTGTGCTTGCCAATGGCACACTCTTGAACTCCTTCCAAACAGGACTGGGAAACAGACAGGAATGCTAGCTCTCTGCCCTGCTCTTTGCCCTCACTTTTGAACCACTTGCTGCTTGGATAAGACATGATGGCTTGGTCCAGAGGTTTCAATGGGAGGGTGACATTTAGGACCAGGTGTTGTTCTTTGCCTACAACATACTCTTGTTCCTATGTTATCCACATTGGGCTGGCCTGAGGTTGACTGCAATGCTGGACCTTTGTTTTAGAGACTTCGGGCCTACTCGTCAATTGGGACAAATCTGTTATCATCCCGGCACAGGGAGTAGTACTGGCAACTCACTGGCAGCCAAAACTCTGCATCCTGATCCGGAGTTTCAAGTACCTGGGGAGGCACTTTATTCAGGATCCAGACTTATGTTAGCAACTACAGATGGTTCTGCTACTGGAGGGCCTTCCTTAGAGACTTCTAGAGATGGAGTGACTGCCCACTCTCCATCATGGGTAGAGTGGTGCTCTTTAAAATGATCTTCCAAGACTCCTCAACATTCTACTGAATTATCCCTATGACATCCCAGACAGAGTCTTCAATACAATCGGGAAGCTCTCACAAGCAATTTTTGGGCAGGCAAACAATACTTTTTTTGTCTTTGACAAATGTACCCAATCAGATTATGATGGTGGACTGAGTATGGTCAACATGGGCTTTTACTACTCGGCGACACACCAAGCAGTCACAAAAAACTGTCTATTTGGGGCTCACAATGACCCTGGCTTCTGTCTGGAACTGGACTCTTTGAAGGATCTGCTGTTCTTGACATCATGTCTGGCTCTTCAGTACATGCCTCTTTACCCCAAATGCTCTGGTGGCTCTGGTGCTTTTGCATATGGTCCTCCAAGAGGTTGAATGGGAGGGCAGGCTGACGTCTTTGTGGCAGGGCACTTGGCAGGTGGACCCAGTGGGGTTGCAGGTTTTCAGATATTGAGACCTTTTTGGGATTCTAAAATTAGGGGCTGTGTCGGAGGGAGTACACATGAAATCCTTTAAGAGTGTGTCAAAGAATTATGAGCTACCAAATCCAAATTTTATAAATACATCCATTTAAGACATGGCCTGGAACAGAATCGGTTGGACCTGACTGCTGTATGAGAGTTGAAACCCTTTAAGTTAAAATAGTGCTTTAGAAACTGGGCAGAGTGGAATCTCGTAAATATACTGCTGCTAGAAGATTAACTTCTCAGACCTTTTTGGGGGATTTATAGTCCCAGAAGGAGGAAGACATGGGGCCGTTAGAGGATGAAGAATGGGTTAAAGCTAAGATGGCACCTCGACCTGGTCATCTATACCCACCTCCACCTCATCTAATTCAAGTACTTCCATGGGGCATATTATATCCCATAATGGTTATAGCGGATGAGCAAGATCAGCTCTCTGATTTGTCAGAGATGTCGATCTGTAACAGGATTATTTTTCACATCGTATGGAGCTGCCCAGTTCTCCAAGAATATTAACAGAGGATTGCATTCACTTTTCTCGAATTGTTGGCCTCACTTCTTAGCTAGGGATCATAGTGAGGTGCAAGATTTGGGAGGCTCCGGCGGTGCAAGATCTTTAGTTGGTCTGTGTGTACTCCTGGGCAAGCGTGACATTGTTTGTTACTGGCGGGTGAACAAAGCCCATCAATGGAGCTTTGGGTAAGAGGAATGGATGTGTATAAATGGAAAAAAGTATCTATTGAGTCAAAGGGTGCCTGTCTGAACACCAAAGGATATAAGGGTTTTGGAATGATTACTTTGGTACTTTGGATGACAAGAAGTGCATTGTAACAAGCTGCTTACACTACCCGCCTCACATGTGGTTGCAGACATTACACATTATAGATATTTTTCATATATTTATGCATGACAACTGTGCTTTCACACTGCCATTATGTTAAACGAAAAATCGATACAATTGGTAACAAAAATGTTTTAAAAAGAAAGCCCTGATTAACAAGGCTTCTGAGTAAATTGAAAATACATACCTGGTTGACATCATGGCGCTTAAAGTTCTCTAGTTTCCATTCTGAAAAATATGCAAAAGAACACATTAAGCGACTAAATAAGGAGTGATTTTTACTGATTTATTAAAGCAATACTGCAATTTCCATATTCCTCTGTGTCGACCTATCTGAGGCACACAAAAATAATAGACGTGCACATAATATGGCTGTTATTCAGAGAAAAATGGACCCATATGCATCTTTAGAGAGGACCTCCTTTTTTTTTTTTTAAATCATATTTTATTGTTTTAAACATAGGAAACACAGCCTTTGGCATTCCGAAGACAGAGTATTCAACTAAGGTTAATAACACATTAGCAGTTGTTTGGCATTATTAATTCCGTATACAGCATGTTTAGTCTAATTAGAACACCCTTCCTCTCTCCTCCCAATCTCTATTAACTATCAAGGCCCAAGACTCATTACAAATATAGCATTGCTTGTGTATGTCCACCAAAACTCTCAGTAGAACATCGTTTTTGATTACAACCGGTACTCTTACATATCACATGCGCATGAGATATCTGCGGGGTCTGTCATTTATTATGCTCACATTATTTTTTGTTTAGCCTGGCTACTGTTAGTTATTTAATGCAGTAAAGGTTCAGCAGATACAAACTGTTCCACCAGCACATCCCATTCCAGCGATATTGGATCTTTCCTTAGACCTCTATTTTCTTCTCTTCGTATCGCCATACTTTCAGCCCTCCCCCATCGTACTACTTCGTTGTGCTTTGTTAACACTGCTGGAGGCTGCACGGATTTCCATCTCATTGTAATTGATCGGTTCGCTAATATAAGTAGTAAGTTAGCAAATCTATACTGAGTTCCCTGAGACCTGCGCTTTTTACAAAGCCCCAATATACCAAATTCCACAGTGTTTTTTCCTATTCCTGGTGTTACCTCATTAAGGAGTTTGTAGACTGTCTCCCAGAAGGGAGCCAATTTTACGCATGTCCATATCATGTGTAGCAGCCCTGCCGGTTGTGTGTGGCATCTGGGACAGGCATCCAAGGCACCCGGGAACATTTTACTCAGTCTATGTGGGGTCAAGTATGCCCTGTGTACCAGCATAAATTGGATCAGCTTGAATTTGGGGTTTCGTGATACTTTCTTGGGGTATTCTAGTAACTTCTCCCAATCCTTGTCTGTTATCTCATGTCCCAGATCTGCTGTCCATTTATCTCTGAGCTCTCGGAGTGAGATTGCTACATGTGTTTGGATGCTTCTATATAGCCATCTAGTTAAATGTCCCCCGTTGCCCATGAGATATGACAAGTTTGTGCGTTTGGGGCTCCGTGCCATCTGGCGACCAGGTGCATCTCATATATTTACTGATTTTAGCATGGAGTATATAAAGTGAATTGGGAACTCCTTGCTCTCTGACAAACGTGTTATGATCCATAAGCATATTGTCTGCAAACAACATTCCCACTGTAGTTACTCTCTCATCAGACCATTTGGTCAGTTGCTTAGAGGAGATTATCCCAGCCGGTGTGGGGATCCCCATCAGAGGGATATTAGGAGCATATGGGTTCAGTCCTTTTGTATAGTGGATAGCCTTCTTCCAGTAGGCCATGGCCACCTTTAATAGTGGAGGTGCAGATCGATGGGGCCTGCTTTTGGGAAATAACAGTGTATGTAGAGCTCCCTTCTCCCACGCTGTCTGTGACATGCCTATTTCTTGCAAGTGACGACCGGCTATACAGTAGGACAGCCACTGCAGTTGACTGGCATAACAATATGCCTGAAAGTCTGGGACACCTAAGCCTCCCCGATCAGGACTGAGCTGTAGTTTCGGGATCCCCACTCTCCTTCGTCCGTTACCCCATATTAATTCAGTGAGTAGTGTGTTTAGTGTTTTGAATATATGTGTCGGAATTATTACCGGTAAATTGGTGAAAAAATAAAGCAGTCTAGGGAGCACAACCATTTTAGATATGGCCACTCTCCCTGCCACCGAGAGCGGTAATGAAGTCCAGAAAGTAATTTGCGATTTTAGCGCTTTAATTGCACGGCTCAAATTACCTTCCAACAAGTCCTGCGGTTTTCTATATATTTGTATACCCAAATATTTAAATGTGACAGGTGCAATAGGAAATGACCAGTGTCCGAAATGAACCGGGTCAGCATATGCAGCGTCCTTAAAATAATAAGCATTCGATTTGGATTCATTTATGGCTAGGCCAGAAAGCGTTTGGAATTGCCGAAACACCGCAGGAAGGGGGTCGTTAGGGCCCCGGAGATTGTTGAGATAAAGAATTATGTCGTCTGCGTAAGCAGAGAGAATATGGGTAGCGGTCCCCAGCTTGATACCCCTATCTCCCGCGACTGTTCGTACCTTAATGGCCAGTGGCTCTAGTGCCAATACAAAAAGCAGGGGCGATAAGGGGCATCCCTGTCTCATGCCTCTGGCTACTGGATAGGGCCGAGAAATATGGGCACCTGTCCGGGCCCGCGCCGTGGGGTCCTTATATAGTAGTCGGACCCAATTTATATATTCCTGTGGAATGCCGAATAGAGAGAGGGCTCGTAACATATAATCCCAATGAAGGGTATCAAATGCCTGTCGCAGGTCCAGCGAAACACAGCCTGCCATAGCATTATCTGAAGGTATCGAGGTTATTATCTGGTGTAAGCGCCTGATGTTTAGGGAAGTGCTCCTACCCAGAACAAAACCGCACTGATCAATGTGTATCAATCGCGGTAAATATTGTTGTAATCTGCGAGCCAATATTTTACTAAGAATTTTATAATCTGTATTCAGTAAAGAAAGGGACCGGTATCCTCTCATATCTGTTGGATCTCTGCCCGGCTTCTGCAGAGATGTTACCAGGGCTTGTCTTGTGGTGAGGGGTAAGGCAGCTGTTTCCAGTGCTGTGTGATACAACTTTTCAAGGTGGGGGGCCAGTTGTGTCGAGAAAGTCTCGTAGAATTCCACGGGTAAGTCGTCGAGGCCTGGGGTTTTGTTACGTGGAAGGTCTTTTATTGCTGAACGAATTTCAGCTTTTGTTATTGGGGTTGCCAATTCTTCCATCTGTGTGTTCGTAAGTTGGGGGAACTCCAGGTTATCAAGGAAGCCAGCCAGCTCCTCTTCCTGTAGTACCGCAGGAGCCGCATATAATGCTTCATAATATTTCTGGAATGCCGTGTTGATGTCAGATTGCGAAGTTACTTTGGTTCCCTTATTATTATTATTATTAATTAGCATTTATAGAGCGCATGGCTACCCAAAGGCATCCCAGCGCTAGCGGCAATTAGGGCTAATAAGGGAAGGCTAGCAGGTACTCTTCTGGAATAGCCATGTTTTAAGACCCTTCCGGAAAGAGAGGTGGGTAGTTTCATGGCGGAGATTGAGAGGGAGGGAGTTCCACAGTCCAGCTATGTTGTATGAAAAGGAGCGGCCTCCACTCCGCTGCCTGTTAATTTTAGGAGTACAGGCTAGATTTAAATTCTCCGAGCGAAGAGATTTCCTGGGGAGGTAGGCGGTGATCAAATGCTGATTGATTCTGGGGCCTGTGCCCATGAGGGTCTTATGAGCAGTACATAAGGCTTTAAAGGAGATTCTTTCCTTTATTGGTAGCCAGTGAAGGGCTTTCAGACTGGGGCTAGCTGACTGCCTGCTACTGCAGCCTGTCAGAAGTCGTGCTGCGCAGTTCTGGGCCACCTGGAGTTTCCTTAGGGTGGACTTTGGGTTCCCAGATACAATGAATTACAGTAGTCCAGCCGTGAAAGAATCAGGGCCTGGACTACTATTTTCTTCGTTTCAGTGGGTAATAGGGGGAGGACCTTCCGTAGTTTCCTAAGGATGCCATGACACGCCCCCGTCACTGCCACCGCCTGCTGGTCAAATTTAAGTGAGTCATCCAGCCACACACCGAGGCTCTTGATCTTGGACTTCGGAACTGGAGGGGCACCCAGGCACTGCGGCCATGATAGTGTGGGAGTTAGCTTGGCAGTGTTGCCCACATACATGATTTCTGTTTTTTCTCCATTCAGTTTAAGACAGGAGTGTTGCATCCAGGTGGCTACTTTTCCTAGGCAGAGCTCCAGGTCTGCAGGGTCAGTCCGTGGATGATTAAGAGATATCACCAGCTGAGTATCATCCGCGTAGGTGACCACTTTGATCCCATATGGCTGGATGACCTCCGCCAGTGGCCTTATACGTTAAATAACGTAGGACTTAGGGAAGATCCCTGAGGCACTCCATAATTCAGAGGGAGAGGGCTGGAAATGGATTCCTTCGAAAAGACCTGAAAAACTCTGCCATTAAGGAATGATTGAATCCAGGAGATAGCACTTCCCTCTTCTTCCCACTTCCCTCAGGTGTATTAACCTCATGTATAGGGACAGTATTGGGAGTGTCCCGTATAATTCTCGCTAGTAATGCACCTGCTTTGTCTGCCTCTGCTTGTTATTTTTGAGTGTAGGTGCGGTGGTCAATTGCTCAACTGCTCAAGTAGTTCTGCATGTTTTATATGCGCTTCTTGTAATGCTTCTTTATTTGCATCATCTAACGCTGCAGCAGTTTCAAGCCCACCCAGTCGGTCTTCTAATTCCCGCAATTCTTTATGTACCGTAGCACGGACCCCCACTTTGGTACTGATGGCCACTCCACGGATGACCATCTTAAACGCCTCCCACTCCACCTGTCGTGTATTTGCAGTGTTTGTGTTTTCTGAAAAATAGTTCGATATGGCAGTGGATAGGGTAGTGCGAAACACAGGGTCCTCCAGGGCATAGAGTGGACCTCCTTTCAGAAGCTTTATGGTCTATAGTCATCTAATGCGATTTTCATCAAAAAACAATATCTAACAGGCTCTGGATATGGAGGTGATTATAACTTAACTGTGGAAAAACACACATTTAACATCCCCCTTCCCAAAATGCAAAGCCTATTGCTTGTGTTGGTTTCTACATCATTCTTGTAGAGCATTTCAGTTGTGGTGTTTATATTAACAGTTTAACCATTGACAAGAGGCAGTACAGTGTTCATCGTAAGACTCATTACCTTCAAATAAGCATTAAGTAGACTTTAGTGTATGATACATAACACATAAGTGCTGAGTTAGGGCTTCTTAGACATAGGGCAAAATATCCATGGTTATGGAAGACTTAACTGATGGAAAAGTCCAGCAATGAATGAATGGATTAAAGAAATCAAAGATGGACTGACCCACAATTTTAATGAATAAAGTTATTTTTCTGGAATTTAAGAACTACATGTTACAGTTGAGTGTTACTCGTACTTCACATTATAGACTAACCTATTAGAATCCAAAGACATCAAGGCTAAAGATTGCTTGGAACTAAGCTAATCTGATTCCTGCTCTGGGATGGAGGGATTTATAGGATCTCCCAGTGTATGATACAGATGGGACTTCTCTAATTGATAGAAGTATTAATGTGGTTCCTAGAAAGTGGCACTGAATGAGTGGGAGATTTTCCTTGCAGGAGGACCCATCGACAGACATGCCCTTGGCTATATGAGGTATCTCAGGAGTCTTTATGGGAGACTGGCAATCTGACATCCGATATTCTACCCAAACTCACCAAGGCAGTAATGCTAGTGTGAAAACCTGCATTGAAAAACTTAGGCTGGTACAGTCTTGTGATTACAGAGGCACATTGTGAAACAGTGTGGTCCTGGATAACCTGGTTAATCTGAGCAGGTTTCTCAATTAGAACATGGTAGGGATATCTAAGGTGGCTGACGTTTGGACTTCAGAAAGTATGAAAACATTTGTGTGCTTATGCACCAACTCTCCTTTGAGGATTCACAAGCCTCTGGTTTTCTACCACGGACACATGCCTTGGAACATTATTCAGGGGTAATGTGGTGTGCAGGCCTTTTTTCAGATCAAGAAAAGGGGAACTATCAGAACCTCTGCACAAGAAAATGAGTTCCATGATTTATAGGACAGTGGTTAACAATGCATCACACTGCCTTGATACACTGAAAGACTGATGGGAAACTGCTCAATAAATGAGGAGGAATGGGCTAAGTCTTTAAGTTACCCTAGACAAGATGTCATCCATTCTGGGTTCAGGCTGGTACAACTTGGTTTACCAATACCACATACTTGAGGGACTGTGGTCAGGAAGGCACATTCTTCTATACACTGCAGAAATGCTCACTAGTTTGTTCATTCTGGGACAAGGTTCAAATCCACCTGACTGATGTTCTTGCGTTTCCCAAGGAACCAACCACTAAATTGATCTTTATGGGCATCTTGGGCAATTACACTCTGTTGAAATATAACAGACTCTTTAGTGCAGTCAGTTTAATTATTGCAGGGAGTGACATCAGTAAACTGTGGGGCAGCCTGATCACTCCTCTGCCTGTAACATGATGCGCTAACACAGACTGGTACATGAAGGACAAGAAGGTGCTTTATGCTAGCCATAGATGTCCTCGGCAGTTGTTTGAAGTATGGGGACAATGGAGTCCCTATCATAGTTTTGATGCAATGTATTGCTGCCACAAGTTCAGGTGTTTGCGTGATACATGGGAAACAAGATGTGTACTTTCATGCTTTGCCCATTTTATGTACTCTTTCATCTTTACTTGTATCCTTGCTTTTCTCTCAGTGAATCTCTACTGAAATGGAAACATTGTACATATTTGATTATTGTTCTGCAGACTTAGTGACTGACTGCATGATGTTATGTTGAAGGGAAAAGAAAATAACTAACACATTGAGGTTTGACAGCAGTAAGGATAGAGAACCAGACCAATGGTGGATCAAGCAACACTGGATCACCTACCAAGTTAAAAGGTCATAATGGTTGCATTTTGCTACATAAAAACACTGTCAGCATATAGGAGCGTCAATTCTGCTACAGATAATTCATACACAGGATGCTACTTAATAAAGAAACATTTCATGTCTAATTTCTAGTGGTTGAAAGAACTGTTAAGTGGTAAACACGTAGACATGCACGTCTTTGGGCATCAATTACCTTTTAAGGTAGTGGCAGCACTGTGACAACGAGACAGAAGATGAAGGACAAGAAGATAATCAATGAAAATTTGGTTTTCTGATTGTTTGAAGGGGCAGCTGTATATAGACACTGCTGCATCATTTGTATAGAATGCACAACAATTGGTCCCCACCAAGCTGTTTTAACTGGAAAATCTTAATTAGAGCAGTAAAGGACAAGCATAGGACAAACACACACTTATTCTGAGTGGAGCAGGGCACCAGAAGAGTGATTCTGAAGTGTTTATGAAAGTAGGGGCTTCATGAGGCTGGGATTCATCCTGTAGGCAATATTGGAGGTTCAAAGAGCCAGATGTCACAAGCCATTTTCCGTTCGCAAACGGGCCCATTCGCAGAATCGGCCCATTTGCGAACAGAAAAAGACCATTTCTAATGTATCAAAGGCTTGACATTCACAATTTAGGTAATTGCAATTTTTTGTGATTACCTAAATTGCGAATGTAAACAAGTAATCACAATTTGCGATTCCCTAATGCACATGCAGGAAGCCTTTCCTAAATGTGAACTGTGCATTTAGGAAACGCTAATTACCATCAACTTCAAGTTGATAGTAACCATGTGCATACTTTGAAAAATGCAGAAAAATGCATTTTTCAAAGTGCCATGTAGCACACATATGCCCCTTCGGGCATGTGTGTGCTTTACATGTGCACACTTTCTTTTTTGGGGGTAATTCGGGGGGGGCCTTAGGCCCCCAGGCACCCTTGGCTTTGCATTGCTAATTGCGATTACCAATTTGATAATCGCAAATTAGCAAATGCAAAATTATTCATTCCTATGGGCCTTTAGGCCCATAGGAATGAATGGAGTTATATTACCTAATAGCAATTCGCTATTGACCGAATCGCTATTAGGTAATTTTAAGGAATCGCAAAATATTTTGCGATTCCTACATGCATTGCATTTTGTGTTCCCAAAATAGCGATTCGGTAAAAATCGCTATTTTAGAATCGCAAAATGTATGCTTGATGCATGTGCCCCAAAGATCCTTAAAAATGAAGAGCCAAGAATGACTACACATCATTCTAACTGTATATGTCAAATAAAGACTGAATTTCACGAGATATTCTCTTTCTGTGTCTTCCACCAAAAGGGTTGTGAGGAAGGGTTTTGCAGGAAAGGACTGACTCTTGGAATGAACATTTCCTTATAGGTTCAGAAGAATTAGTGGACGTTCAGCTACCGAAATACAGATACCAACCTCTTTATCTGAAGGTATGCACCAAAGAACAGCAGCAGAGATAGATTCAGATACAGAAAGGGAAACCTTGTAGAACAATAATCTCAACTGAGAGATTTTTCTTAATAAGTTGTTTTTTACCTTAATTCTACAGCAGAAATTAGAAAAATGATAACTTTTTCAAGTGGAGCAAAAGGCACTACTATTCACAACTAGCTTAGAGCACTGCAACTAGCCCACGAGATGTGAAGGCTTCATGATTACTCTTTGTGAAAGTTGAACTTACCTTTGGAACAAGAAAATAAAGGTCTACTTCAATTAAATATTGGGGTAAACAAAGATTAACCCTCAACATGGTATTCATATCCTCCTCACTACCTCTACAGTATTGAGAATATCAATGCCACATCCCTGAAATATGGGCAGGGAAGTCCTACGGTGCACGCACCAGAGTAATTTACACCACATCCACCAACTACACCCTGCTGGGAGACCTCAACTTCCACCTCGACAACCAACTAGACCCCAACACCACATCCCTCCTGGACAACCTCCACAACATTGGACTCCGCCAGATCGTGACCGAACCCACGCACTCAGCAGGACACACCCGCGACCCCCTCTTCACAACAGGAAACTCCATCACTTTCAGCCACACCACCGAACTCCCGTGGACAGACCACTGATGCGTCCACTTCACCTTCAGAACACCCACCATCCACAGACACCAGCACCTGCTCCCATGAAGAAACTGGACCAAAATCACAGACGACCAGCTCACCTCCTCACTCAGCAACTCCACCCCAACCACCGCGGAAGACGACGACCCCAACACCGCAGCCCGAACTCTGCACAGATGGATCTCCGACAGCGCCAACACCATAGCCCCCCTCAAGAAGAACAACAACACACACGCCAAGAAAGCCAGATGGTTTACCACCGAACTTCGAGAGTCCAGACGCACATGCCGCCGCCTCGAAAAGGCCTGGAGGAACTCCAAAACCACAGAAGCCCACAACAACTTCAGAGCCGCCACCAACGCCCACCACCAACTCATCAGAAAAACGAGGAAAAAAGCGATCGAAGACAGAATCTCCACACACGCTCACAACAGCGAAGAACTCTTCAGCATCATCAAGGAGTTCGCCCAACCCACCAGCGAGTCTACTGACATTCCTCCCTCACAAGACCTCTGCAACAAACTCAGCACCTTCTTCCACCACAAAATCAAGAACATTTACAACAACTTCGACGAAGACAGCCAACACACTGAACCCTCACCAGCCACCCCCGACACCCTGAAGCCAACGATTGACAACTGGACAGTCCTCACCACCGAAGACACACTGAAGACAATAAAGTAAATCCACTCCGGGGCCCGCACGGACCCCTCCCCCCACCACATCTTCAACAGAGCCGCCAACACCATAGCACCCATGCTCCGCCACACCATCAACCGCTCCCTGGCGAACGCCTCCTTCCCCGACGACTGGAAACACGCAGAGATCAACCCCCTCCTGAAGAAGTCCTCGGCGGACCCCACCGACCTCAAAAACTACAGACCTATCTCCCTGCTCCCGTTCCCAGCGAAAGTCATTGAGAAAGCCATCAACAGCCAACTCGCCACCTTCATAGAAGAGCACAACATCCTCGACTGCTCCCAATCCAGCTTCAGAAAAAGCCACAGCACAGAAACCGCCCTCCTCGCCGCAACAGACAACATCCGCTCCCTAATGGACAGAGGAGAAACAGTAGCCCTCATCCTCCTCGACCTCTCAGCGGCCTTCGACACAGTCTCCCACCGCACCCTAATACGTAGACTTCACGACGCAGGGATCCGGGACAAGGCCCTCGACTGGATCCACTCCTTCCTCTCTGGCAGAACGCAGCAGGTCAGACTCCCTCTTTTCCTCTCAGACCCTACACCAACCACCTGCGGAGTCCCCCAGGGGTCCTCCCTCAGCCCCACGGTCTTCAACGTCTACATGGCTCCGCTCGCCCCCATCGTCAGAACCCACGGACTCAACATTGTGTCATACGCAGACGACACCCAACTCATCCTCTCCCTATCCAGCGAACCCAACACAGCCAAACACAACTTTCAAGAAGGCATGGAATCTGTCGACAAATGGATGAAAAGCAGCTGCCTACAACTCAACACCGACAAAACAGAAGTACTCATCATGGGCCCAAACCCCAACGCCTGGAATGACACCTGGTGGCCCCCCGCCCTCGGAAGCCCACCCACCCCCACGGACCACGCACGCAACCTTGGAATCATCCTGGACTCCGAGCTCAAAATGGACCGCCAGATCAACTCCGTCGCATCCTCCTGCTTCCACACCCTCCGCCTCCTACGTAAGACCTTCAAATGGATCCCCCTCGAGCACAGAAAGACCGTCACTCACGCCCTCGTCATCAGCAGACTCGACTATGGCAACGCACTCTACGCCGGAATAAACAAAAACCTCACCCACAAGCTACAAAACATCCAGAACGCCGCTGCAAGACTGGTCCTCAACCTGCCAAGACACTGCCATATCTCCCAGCACCTGCACACACTCCACTGGCTCGAGGCTAGAATCACCTTCAAGATTCTCACCCACGCACACAAGGCCCTCCACAACACCGGACCAGCATACCTGAATAGCCGACTCAAATTCCACGCACCCCAAAGGACCCTACGATCAGCCCAGCTCTCCTACGCTGTGGTCCCCCGCACCAGAAAAACCAGATCGGGAGGCCGCTCCTTCTCCTTCCTCGCGGCCAGAGCCTGGAGCGCCCTACCACTCCACCCCAGACAGACAACATCACTCCCCATTTTCACGAGAAACCTCAAAACATGGCTCTTTGACAGACCCCTCCTTGATGGACTGGAACCTGCACACCCCCCCACCCCCAGCGCCTTGAGACCCTTACAGGTGAGTAGTCGCGCTTAACAAACACGTGATTGATTGATTGACTAACTAACTATAAGAGATAGCTTCAAGGGAGAAAAATAGTCCACAGGGCAAGGACACTTAATTCTGGTTCTATTAATTTGTGTTTTGAGTCATTCCAAGCTTAAATAATTACCCCAAATAGTTAGATAATTAAACTACTGCAAGGCGACGAGTTACTTTGCAGGCCCATTGATGGCCCATTCCAAGGTGTCCTCCATTTGGGACGACCCTAGGTGCAGGAGATTTTCCCTTCTTACTCACCAGATACTAAGTGCTCACACACCTTGTCCTTATGATGACCTCATATCCACAGAGGTCGAAACACTGTAGAATATAAACATACTGACTAATTTTTTATGTATAAAAATAAACCATGGAGCCATACGTTTTGTTTCTGTCAGTTGATGCATGTTTTTTATCACACACTTGCCACTGCACGTTCTTTTCACTTAATTGTGAGCACTGGATCTTATTTGATACTATTTGATCTATATATTTCGAATATCCTGCAATATAAAATATGCAATTAATAAATTAATTGCAGTCATAATACCCATTTTTGTGCCTACTTGAATAATTGCCTTGGTAAATTAACTATTATCTGGTCAATAAGTTTTTCAGACCAGATTCTCCTTGTTTACATGATTTATTATCTATAGTGAACCACTGTTTTTACAATAGAATTTGATTATACAGAGTTTAGTAGTGCCAGGATCACTCCATCTTCACATGTTCTAGTCTCGAAGTCTTTGTTCTAGTCTGTCATTAACTCTCCCTACTCTAGTTTTCTAGAACCCTGTTATAACCGACCGCTTTAGGATGGTCTTCCCCAAACCTTTTGCCTGCTTACCTCCACTTTTTGCTGTATTCTTTTTGTTGGCCTTAGGACTCTGAGCACTCAACCACTGCTAACCAGTGCTAAAATGCATGTACTTCTCCCTTAAACATGGTTTTATTGACTTATCCACAATTGGTATAGTTAATTTATCTGTAAGTCCCTAGTAGAGTGCACTTCAAAGACCCTCTTTGAAGTCACCCCCACTATAAAGGCACAACTGGGTCTACGTACTGGGTCTCTGACCCCACCATATCAGATGCTTCTGGACCTGTAAAGAAACTCTGCCAAGAAGGACTGCTGTGCTGCTACACTCACTGCCACTCTGCTGAACTGCTGCTCTGGAAGAACTGCTTTTCTGGTGTGCTGTCCTGTTACCTGTTATCTGCTACCCTCTACCCCTGCTGAGGAAGATCTGGACTCTTGCTTGAACCCAAAGTGTTCTCCAAGGGCATGCTGACTTGCTTCCTGTTTTGAGACTCAGGGATATCAAAGTCTTACCTCCTACTCCTGTGCCTGGTCCACTGGAAGAGGATCCAGGTGTTTGCTCCATTGGAACCGACACATCCTCTGCTGTGTGAAGTAGAATCAACGCACCACTGCTGTTTACAGGAACAGATCCGGCGCATCGCACTTTAAACCAGTGCATCGCCTCCAGAACCGACGTACCGGAACATGCGCATCACCATCGATGCAGTGAGAGACGATCGATGCATCCCCTCGACTGTGTGGAGAAACCCAGCGCATCGGCTTTGGAACCAGCACATCTTGGCGCTTCATCTTCGGAACAGGCGCATCACCATCGTTGCATGGAGAAAACCGACAAATCACCTAGACTGTGGGATTGATCGCTCGGCTGCACCCCGCATCTCAATGTTGAGACCAGGATCAAGGTACTTTGTTTAGCGGGCCTTTCATGGCTCCTGTATCCGGTCCGCACTCCATCGTGGTCGGCCTGAACTCTTGACTTTGCCCCGGTTCGGCGCTATTTACACTTTTATTCTTTAAAAATTCATATCTCGACTTCTACTTATTGGATTTTTGTTGTTTTGGTCTTGTTTTATTTATAAAATCATAATCTATTTCTTTAAACTGGTGTGGAGTCATTTTGTGGTGTTTTCACTGTGTTACTGTTTGAAGTGTTGCACAAATACTTTACACATTGCCTCTTAAATTAAGCCTGACTGCTCTGTGCCAAGATACCAGAGGGTGAGCACAGGTTAGTTTAAAGTGTGTTTCTGACTTACTCGGACTAGGATTGTGGTTCCTGCTTGGACAGGATGCATACCTCGGTCAACCAGAAACCCAATTTCTAACAAACCCCTTATCCAAGGGTCCCTTTGACTCCTATTACACCTGACATCGGTTGACTTTGTAAAGAGTTACTCTGTTACAGAGTATACTGGCTCCTTATCCCTTTTTCCTGTCCCCTACCAGTTCCTATAGGACTCTTTGCCCCAAGGCCCATTGATGCTCAGCCTCTGCTTCTTGAATTCTCCGTCTCCAGGACTTCCTGTCCATGTATCATCTGATCGTTTCATTTACCATCTGGGCATTATACAATAAGCTGTTTTTTTTTTGTTAAAAACATTTGTATTGTTTTTGTTTTCACATTATGCATTAATCTAATGGTCAGTGCACACAGGTTGTTAAAGGGAAGAGTATGAGCAACAGCAGTATCTTCCATTTTACAGAAAACATACTCATATGCAAGCAGCTATGCTTCACAGTTGGTAAACCATGTTCAATATAAATTATATCTTAGCTTTGGAGCCAATCCATGTAAAGGAAGAGGGAGCAACGGGAGGTGAGAGTGGAGAGGTGAATAATCATTAGAAACAACTTTCTCAAATTTACTGGGACATCCTCTTGCTTCATAAATACATTTTTCATTGTTCATACACCAATCCAGACCTGAAACCAATTGTTCAATTGTCAAAACCTCAGCACATCCCATTTTTTGGTCGATATCTCGGTGTGCCCAGATCACCGAAGAACTTATTGTACCTAGGAAGAGCTCATTCCTTCCAAACACCAAACAGCAGGGTGCGTACATCATCAGTGAGACCTTTGTAAGATTGGTGCTCACCCTATCCTGGAATGAACAAACTTTAGGACATTTTCATAAGGTGTGGTAGAAGATAACCATTCACCCACAGTTTGTAGCACACACATCAGTATTGATTCTACCAACCTTAAATAATAGTGTCCTGGAGTGGTATACTCTATGTAGAATGTTTATCTTTATCAATCTAAAATCTGCTCTAATGGCTTGTGATGGTGCAGCAGAGTCTCCCCCCATTCTAAGTCCTCCAAGTCTCTCACGCCCTGCATCAATTTCAATCTTGGATGATCCCTTAGTATTATAACGTTATTAATGAGTGTTCTGTAGCTCATTGAGATAGCTTTCTTGGTTTCAGGCAATAGTCTGTGCTCAACTGTAGAGCCATTGATGACATCTGTGTAATCTAGAACGTGTATGGATATGGCTTACCTACACTGTAAATATCTAAGGACTTCTGAGTCGGACAATTCAAATTCTTTCTGATGTTGTGTAATAGGTTCCACAGCCTTACGTTCCCACACATCATCAGGGGTTGTAATCCCTACAGATGCCATTTACAGAAGCCAGCAACACTTATTTCCGCCAGACTGTCACAAGCCCATTGTGGGGTATACCCAGTAGGTAGGTTTTCCCACCCCTACTGTTTTGTAGTGGCCCGCCATATACAAATTACCATTCTTGTGTTTTCAAGGCAGATGTTTAAGCCCTTGTCTCCCCTACAGTAGCACTGAATAACCACAGTCATGTAACATATGTCTGTCTGTTCTTAAAGGTGGCTCCTGCAAGGTTTAGAAAGTCCACATGTTCACTGATTGTCCAGTGATATTTACAAACACTAATGAGCAAAATGCCCCCACTGTACACTACCCGACGGAGCATGGTTAGGGCTACTCAGGGTATCCTTGAAACAATAAAGATCAGAATACCTTGTCTAGTCTCTTAAACAGGTCATCCAGCACCTAGTAAGGCACGTTTTTTAGGCAGTAAAGCAGCTTCACGAGCACCACCATTTTGTACAGGTTTGCTCCACCCAGTAATGACAGGGCAGTGAGAGTCAATGCTGCATGTTATCTTTGAACTTATTCAACACCCTATTCAGGCTATGGTTCAGAAAATCCTTCTACTACTCATGACACATCTTTAAGAACCTAAATCCCTCCCCATCAATTCTTATAGAGCACCAACATTTGGATTCCAGTTGCCAAGTGGACAGACAATGAAAATAGCACTGACTTCTCCCAGTTAGTACAGAATCCAGAGTACAAGCGAAACTTCTCATTAATAGTATATGAGCTGAGATTTTTCAAGAAGGCCCTTTCAAGGATCCTGAAAGAAAGCCACTTGGCCATGCCACTAACTGAGTAATGGCCTCCTCAATACAAAACACTGGCATTGGTTAATTCTACACAAAACTAAGCTGTTATGCCAAAATCAGTCATGGCTACATACAGGTTCTTAAAGTATCTTGTAAATGTTTATGATATTTGAATATGCCTTGTTATAAATGTTCCTGCTTCATCTTCTATTGCACCCACACACCCATCTCTTGCTTTCTTTATGCCTAATAAGCCAGGCTATTAGTTTCTCTGCTTTGGTCCCAACCACCTATAGTCCCTTGTGCATAGCAATATATTAGGCACATGGGCCGTTGTCTCTCAGGGACCAGTATTCCTGCTTCTTAAGTTGCAATTTCCGTAGTACTAAGCGCACTTTGTTGAAATATGCCTTTTTAGCTCAAGAAGTTCTCTACCAGTGAATCTTGCTTCAGGTAGAGTACAGCCCTGTAGTACTGAACATATAATAATGATCTCAGGGCCTCTGAATCCAAAGTGATGGTAGGCATTCCATACTAGTGCCATGGAAAGGGCAGTTCTCTCAGACAGTCCTTCAGCTTTTGCTGGGCTCTAGCCGCCTTGAAAGTGCTGTCCACAAGATCTTTCGGATAGGCAGCTGGCGTATCCCTTTAGTTCTGACCATGCCCTTGGACATAACTTTTGTTTTAGTGTTGCTTATTTCAGGCCACGGGCTGACATGTCTAAACTTCATAGACCCATGGATGTGACTACAGAATGAACGAAAAAGATTTATAGAGGGCAAAAAATGCCAAAAGGCGTCAAGGCGCTAATAGCAAATAGTCTCTGGAAGAAGAGAAATAAAAGAAGCTAGCTAGTGGCTGTTAAAGAGTGAACAGCCAGGACTTTAGAGCCTTACGGAATAAGGTAGGATTGAAAACTAGAAATTGATGGAGGAAGAGAGTTCCACAATGTGGATGCCGCCACTGAAAAGGCTCTGCCTCCCCATCTTGATATCTTGTACCTAGGTGTCATTAGAAGATATTTTCCTGAAGACCGAAGCTGTCTGAGGGGGGTATAGCGGTGAAATAGAGCCCTGAGTTGTTGAGGGCCTCTGTTGTTAAAGGTATTGTGGACCAAGCAGAGAGCCTTAAAAGTAATTTGCTTGGTAACAGGAAGCCAATAAAGTTTACGAATCCCTTCAGAGACAGACTGAAATTTAGGGATATCAAGAATCAGTCTAGCCGCTGCATTTTGGACTAGCTGAAATTTTGTAAGGACTGTCTTGTTAATGTCCAGATAAAGGGCGTTACAATAATCGAGTCTGGACATAACAAGTGCCAAATTCACCTGTTTTCGTGCCTGAATAGGAAAGAAAAAAATTACTTTCCTCAGGGATTTAATTATCCAAGAGCAGGTTAAAACTGTCCTGTTTACCTGTAGGTTAAAGGATAATTTTGTGACAATCAGTTCTCCAAGGTTTTTTGCAGAGTTCGGTGGGGTAGGTAAAGTCCTTAACCTGTCGGGCCTTCACAGATTGGACCATACGGAGGGTTGCCCGCCAAAAATCAGGACCTCCATTTTGTCCCCATTCAAACGTAGATAATTTCTCTCCATCCAAGTGGCAACTGCCTGCATACAGATTTTAAAATCAGAGGCAGTTGCGTTGAGATCCTTTGAGATAGACACGATGATTTGGGTGTCATCAGCATAGGACAATGCCTGGAGCCCAAAAGATCTAATGAGTTGTGCTAGTGGTGAGACATACAAATTGAATAGGGCGGGGCTTAGGGAAGAGCCCTGCGGCACCCCACAAGGCAACATTATGGAGTCCGAGCAGTACTGTTCCACCATTATCATCTGAGATCTATCTCTGAGAAAAGATGGCAGGAGTTTAATTGTAAAATCTGTAACTCCTAGCTGCTGGAGTCGCTCTTCCAGCAGGGATGGGGAGACGGTATCCAAAGCTGCAGATAGGTCCAAAAGGACCAGCACTGCAGCCTCCACCGCATCCAACATGGAAAGGATGTTATTGACTGCCGATACTAGTGCCGTCTCTGTCCCATGGTTACTCCTAAATCCAAACTAGGAAGCGTCAAGGAGTTGGAATTGTTCGAGATAATTCACAATTTGAGAATTCAGATGTTTCTCAAGGTTTTTGGTAGGCACAGGCAGCAAGGAGATGCTGCTGTAGTTTTTAGGTTCTACGGGATCCAAATTGGCTTTATTAAGCAACGGCTTAACTACCGCCTTTTTCCATATTGATGGAAAACATCCAGATGCAATGACTTTGCTGATAGTTTCCGTAAGGCGGGGGAAAATACTCTTGGCTCCTAGTTGTAAAATGTTAGCGGGACAGGGGTCTAGTGGGGAACCAGATTAGATATCAAGCAGATAACATTCTGTCTGGTGTTGTGTCAGTAAACTAAACTGTGAAAGACTTGCTGAGGAGTTATCTAGAATGGGCCAGCTGCATTGCAAGTCAAGTGGTATCTGGGGCTCTGTATTTGAAATGTTAGAGAAATTAGAATTATGGAGCTCCAGAGCTTTATATACAGACAGCCCTTCATTGTTCCAGTGAAGGGTTTGTTCAATCAATCAATACATTTCTTTATTCAGTTTATAAAAAGACAAACCATAAAAGATAAAAGCAACAAAACATGAATACATTTGATAAAATACATAAACGTAATACACTATTATAATCTTCTAGTTAGAAAAAGATCACTACAAAAAAATAATTCATTCTAGAATTGAAAGTCTTTTCCTTAGTTTGACAGCCTGCTGTATAAAACCAACTACCACTAAACAGATAGACATTGACTCTACCTGTTGCTAGTATGATAGTGCTGATCTACATTGTACAAAATAACATTTAGTCAGTAGAGGTTTCATAAAACTTGTCTTTGGATATAGTACTCACAAAAAACATAAAGTGTAATGTGCATTGTTTAGAATGACCATCACACGATCAATTGGGAGGATCCATCAACGATTGTCCCATCTTTGGAAAGGCAATGAAGTATAACATTTAGACGAAAATGGGTCAATATATCTCCCTGAAGGGAATTTGGTGTCATCGTAAGTTATAGTTGTATACCCTCAAAAGATATTAGTAAATAGTATGTTCTGACTCTTTCCATGTCCTTTCTTCTCCTATTGCTTGATTAAGTAAACATTTGAATTTCAATTTAGAGTAAAACTAATAGATTCCAGGTCATCTTATGTTAGCTGGTCATTGAACAATCTATGAATTTCTTTCATGTAACCCAAGCAAGGGATATTAGAGGCATAGTCAAGGGATAAACAATCCAGAATGATTGCTCGGTTAAGCGATGACTCTGGTTTAGTATAAATTGAGTACCATAAATAGATCAGATGTAATTTCAACATTTCCTCCAGGTACCTCTTCTTCAGTTTTTCATGACAGACACAGGATGAACAACTCTTGGGGACCACAAATAATCATTTTTTCCGATTATTCTAAACTTTTTGGAGGACCCCACTATCAAAATATCCCAATAATTCTGCCCCAAGCCATGCAATGAAGAGACATTTACTTTCGTAGATGGAACACATTTCATTAAGGGGTTTACAGCCCAGCTCACCTCAATAGATTTTGTAAACTGCTACTTCTTTACGATCCTTAAATGGGTCCACTTACCAGCCAAATCTAGTTGAATTCCTAAGTATCCTAAGTATGTAAAAGTATAAACTCTGCTGATATGGATACCATGAATAATATGAGGGCGTCTTGGCTACCCCTTGTCCACAGATCATATTAAATGATTTACTTAGATTTATTTTTCGATCTATTTGGTCTATGAACTCTGTGAAAGTATCAAGACGTTTCTGACGGCCATTTGCTGTTCTAGCCATAAGGATAGCATTGTCTGCATATAATAACACTGGGATCAGGTGAGCAACTTTCGGGGGCAGGTAATTACATGTTGTGACTAGAAACTTATCCAGCCCGTTAATGTAGAGTTTAAATTAAAAAAGGGGGCAAGGCCACATCAATGCCTGATGCCCCTTTTGATCACAAATGAAGTAGTACACTCTCCGTTTGAACCATAACAAACCCTAGCAATAGTATTACAATATATTTGATTTGGGATTTTAATTATGGCTTCTTCCACCCCCAGTGTTCTCATTATGAGCCACTGTTTCGAATGATTGATACAGTTAAATATGCTGCTAAGGTCCATAAAGGCCAGGTGCATAAACCTTTTACCTAGCACATGTGTACTTGCCAAATAAAAGATTAAAATGTAAACATTGTTCGACTGTGCCCAAATCTTTTAAAATCCAAATTGCACATATCACAGTATATGACATTTTTCTCTGTCCATAATTAAACTCTCTCTAATAAAATTCTGCCTAACATTTTCACAGGGAGAGCGATACAAAAGGGAGATAGGCTGAAAACATTTATGGTCACACATGTCCCCTTTCTAAAAGTAGGGACTATTCAGTCCAAGATAGATTCAGTCCAAGGTGATGGTAAATCTCCACCCACTACAGTGTTTAAGACCTTAGCTAAAATAGGAGCCCAGAGATTGGTTGTTTTTGAAAATATCAACTGAGACACCATCTGGCCCGGGCGCTTTTCTGGAGCTACTATTGTTAACCGCAGAGAACACTCACTCAACTCAAAGAGAATGGGGCATAGGTTATTTTCTTTAATCAAATTACTATCTGATGTTGCAAGTTAACTCGAGTGCAGGTTCAAAAAAAAAAAAGTAAAATGGTTTACCAAATCTGTGGCACGAATCTAAGTGTCAATAAAAGGCGCTGTTGCTTCCTTAAAAAACGGTGCATTAGCAGTTTTTGTTTTTCTGTATTTAAACCAGAGATAAAACAACTTGGATGCAATGGCCTGTGAGGGGACTTGGTGAGGAAAGAGAAGTACATGTTCCTGTAGGGGGACAAGGAAAGACAAGCACTGTGTATGCCAACACCTCATGAATAATCCAATATGTTGCATAAATATACACACATCTCACAATCTCTAGAATGTGACAACAAGCATGAATTAACAGGAAGAAGCATTGAACAGCCTCATGAACCTATGGTGCAGGTACAAATGCCTTTATTTAAAGACTATCAAATAGGTGTCATCAACCATCATTTGAGTCATTGTGGGGATATTAGGGCCCACTTTGCCTGAACTCCATTTGGAGGAGAGTTGATGTTCCCAGTCCCAAAGTTCCAAAGCTCTAACCAATGCGCTACTAGAAAACGTTAGGTACCTTCACTAATTATCTTTCTCACCTTTGAATAGATTCCCAAGCAATACTTCCCTTAGGAGGTGGGCACAAAGGAAATTCAAAGGAAGAATTCCTGCACGACCAAGTGAGTGAAATGGTCATGGCTTTCCCACCTCAGAATCCAAACAATAGAGCGTGACAAAGCATGGAGGTAAGCCCATATCACCCCTTTACATGAGTACACCACTGTCATGCCTTTGTTGAGGTCGGCATGAATGACTTTGCCCTGGAGGAAAGGTTTGAATCCCTTCAGGAGGTTCTTTCTTTACCAGCGCATAGCAGATCTGTATGCACAGCAATATCCAATGAGAAAGTGTTCTATTTTGAACAACCTTACCTTTATTGCTGGTCGTGTACCTAACAAAGAGCTTGTCATCAAACCTGATCTTCTTCATGCAGCTAATGTATTAACTAGTAGCACACCAGGAGTCCAGCCTTTTTAAAATATTTTTTATGATTGTTCTTTATTAAAGGAATTGTGTACATGACAAGAAGGAAACCCAAATACAATTCCAGCCAACTAACATAGGATACCTGAAACATGATAACGATGAACAGAGGTATCAATGCTAATATTGTTATAGTCAGAGCAAACCTACACGGGGATGATCTGGCACATGAGTATATGAGGGGACAAAAGGGAAGGGGATCTGTGGGAGGGAGGAGCCCGCCTGGGAGGAGACTGAAGGGTTATGGAAACTGGGGGGGGCCACATGAAAGGACGGTACCAAGGAGAAGCCAAGGAGAGTGTGGACATGGGTATGAATAGCTGTAGAAAGGAGGTAAATATGGTGGTCGAAATCAGAGCCTGGCTCCAAAGCCTGTGGTATGATATCCCATCTCGTGATCTGTGGGACTCTCCCATCCTTGTGTTGAAATGTCCTGACCACATCGTCCCCTACCGTAGTCTGTGTCAACGTTTCCAGGGAGGGAAGGGTCGGGTGGCAGCGGCCTTCCAGTTCATTGCTATCGCCAGTCACACAAGCGTGAGAGTCAGGTCGAAGAACTTAGGCCTGACCTGGCCTTACCTGCCCTGGAACCAAGACCAGTAGGCATGTCTTCGGGGTATTAATGTGGTATGTACGAGTGATATGTGGGAGGTAGGCACAAACCACAGTCCAGAAGGGCCTCAGTACAGGACACAACCAGATCATATGAAAAAAGTCAGAGTTGTCGAAGTTGCATCTAGGGCATCTATGAATATAGTGGGGAACAGTCTGAGCAGTCGTGAGGAGGTCAGGTAAGTGAAGTGAAAAGAGTTCAATTGTAGCAGCTTCAGGTGCCCGTTTCTGGAGATCTTGGAGATACAACCTAGGAGGTTGGAACAGTTCTGGTCAGACAGGTCTATTTGCAGGTTCTGGCTCCAGCAGAATCAAAGAGCCAGCATCACGGGTCCACCTCCCTTGCACAAAGCCCTGTACACATTAGTGATCCTGTGCGTTTTGGGGCTCCTGGTCAAAAGCATATCAAGAACAAGGTTGGTGTTGGAAACAGCGCCAGGGGAACTCCGAGTGCAGTGTATGTAAGGACCTGTCCCAACAAAAGTGCATACACCTCGCAAAGTTCTGCTAATGTAAAGTCTTCCCGTATTGAACAGCTGCCTTTGGGCATCTAATGTCACCCGGTACTAGTGTACCCAAGTGACTGGCACCTTGATCTCAGCAAAGCCGGGCAGGCACCAGAGAGGAAGGTCCGGTGAATATGCAGATTTACAATGCCTGCGGGTGAAATGTAGAGACCAGTAGTGCTGGATCACACGAAGTAGAAGTGAGGACCGGGTACCTTGGGAAGAAGCCATGAAGACATCCCATAAAACACCCGTACAGGACACCTGAAGCCAGAGATAATGAGTTTCAAGCGGCGCGTCCAGAGACATTGTAATTGTGCCGCTAAATATTATGCCTCATAATCCAGTGACCCCAGTCCGCCAGCATCCAAGGAAAGGAACAATTTGTCCCTGGCCACCAGATGTCTACTCACCACCCAGATCAGGCTGGAAAGTCAGGAGCTGAGTTCACGGAGTGTGGATTTATATAATACCAAAGGGAGGTTGGCGAACAGATATAGCAGGCGTGGCAGAGCCACCATTTTCAGTAAGGCTATGTAGCCCATTGAAGAAAGTGGAAGCTGCTGCCAGAAAGCTGAAGAGAGGTGCAGGGCTGCCATCAGCCTGTTGAGATTACCTTCATGGATGGTGTCCAGGATCCTGTAGACATGGACACCCAGATACTTGAACGTGCGTGGGGCACACAGGAGTCTTTCAGTGGGAAACCACAGGATTTGTCTGAGCTGATACAGAGACTCGAGACCATGCTGAAAGGAGTCTAGTGTGTTCATGATCGGTGCCACTCCGGTGGTGATGTCGCATATGCATATTAGGACATCATCCACATATAGCAATATGGAATGATTATGGGCAGCTATCTGTAGTTCGAGTCTGGGGCCCTCGAGACGTATCTTGCATGCCAGCAGCTCCAACGTGAGGGCACCCCTGCCTGTTGCCTCTATGTATACCCCAAGGTTCGAAATATTCCCACCTGGTCCAGACCCACATAACCGGATTCATGTAAAGAAATTATCTCGCCACAGAAACGTATGCGTCGTAGCACCGCAAACAAGTTTGACCTGGACAGGCTATCAAGGACCTTCTCTATGTCAATGGAGACCACAACAGCTAGTGTAACATCTAATACAAAGTTGAAGTCTCCATCCACCAGCAGGGGCTAGGTTAGTGAGTGTTGCATGAATTTGTCCAAGGTGTACGTTAGGCCTGACAGCCTTAGGGTGGTCTTCCCCCCACCAACTTTCTGCCTACCTCCTCCACTTTTCTGACCTCTTTTTTGTTGTCTTTGGGACTCTGTGCACTTTACGCCTGCTATCCAGTTCTAAAGTGCCTGTGCTCACTCTCCTAAACATGGTAACATTGGTTCATCCCCAATTGCCATATTTAATTTGCTTATAAGTCCCTAATAAATTGGTATCCCCTGTACCCAGGGCCTGTAAATTAAATGCTACTAGTGAGCCTGCAGCACTGATTGTGCCACACTCTGAAATGGCCCATTAACCATGGCTCAGGCCTGCTATTGCAGAGCCTGTGTGTGCAGTTTTACACTGCCATGTTGACCTGGAAAAATAAACCTTTTGCCAGGCCCCAACCTTCCCTTTTTATACATATAAGACACCCCTAAGGTAGGCCATGGACAACCCAGAGGGCAGGGTTCAATGTATTTAAAAGGCAGGACATGTACTTTTAAGTTTTACCTGTCCTGGTAGTGAAAAGCTGCCAAAGATGTTTTTCACAACTACATAGCCTATCTCTCCCATAGGATAACATAGGGATTAACTCATTACATTTTATAAGTGTGATTTCCAATTGGGAAGAGATAAGACCCCAAGTCCGGTATCTCTGGAATCCAAATTTCAAATCCTAACTTATGGTGAAGTCGGATTTTAAATTACAATTCTGGAAATGCCACTTTTGTAAAGTTGCCATTTTCTTACTTTAGACATCTGGTGCCCACTGCCTGTCTCTGATCAGTCTGGGATGGGTGACAGCTGGCCTTTGTGTATTTCCCTAGACGGCCACACACAATGGGAGCTTAGGTGTGACTTGATGGGTCATCCTGAGAGGATGGGAGGGAGGAGTTGGACCCAGCTTCAATTATAACTGAATAGGCTGTGTCCTGTACCTACACAAAGGGCTGCATAGTACCTTTGTGTGCTTCAAAAGATCTGTCTTTGAAGTCTCCCTCCAAGAACTAAACCGAAAAGTAAAGTCACATTCCCAACATTAATTGTACCTTACAAGGAAGATGCTCTGTTTGCGGCTGCAGTTATATCGAGGACTCTGTCTGGGACACTCTCTACCGCAACTTCCTCTGATCCCCACAGAGAAGGGCACCTCAACCGCACAGATCTTGACCTCGACTGCAGTCCTGGTGGAGTTTACTGCTTCCATGATTTGTGCAACTCCGTTAGGGCAGGGCACCACAGGCGTCAAGGCCAGGGCCAACACTGAGGTGGACACCGCCGGTGCCGTTGATTTGTGGCCTGTTGGATCTTGGTTTTCCCATGATGGCTACTGTGAGGGGAGTTCTCCGTATTGCAGTCAACGCTCCCAGCGTCCAAATTTAGCCCGCTTACAAAGACAGGGTGGACCTGGCAGCACGAGCAGCCAAGCCTTCTGTGCTGGGGGCCCCTCCTAGAATTCCACTTGTGTTGCTGTTGTAGAGAGGAGGCACAACAGGAAATGCTGCCCAATGAGCAGCAGAGTGGTCCAGCCCACCACCCCGATCCCCCCACCCAAGTGCAGGGGGTGGACTGAGGTCTGCTGAATAAGAGAGTCCCAGGACAACAATAAGTGGGTGATGGGGGATGTGTGCTGCTGCAATGTAGGGCGTGATCAGATGTGGCCTAAAAGAGAGCATAAACGTTCATGGCAGTAGGGTTCTCCCGCTAACCATGACCACAGAACATGTGGTATCAGCACAGATGGTGCATTTATGGACAGTCAGTTCGGTGGCCTAAAGGGTGTTTGGCGATAAGCAGGCCTGTCGGGGAGTACCAAGCTGGATTTTCCTCCGAGCCACGCATAGTGCCAGTCCTAGGCTACAGAGCTGGGGGCCTGGCCTGATGCGTCGTCATGAGTGGTGCGACTACAGCTGGGCAAGCCGGGTATTAAAGCAGCTGGTCACCCTCAGGGGCTGGGGAAGCCTTCCCCACACCCATGGTGTTCAGACACCGGATGGCAAATGTGCGGGGCCCGTGCCGGGGTTGGATGGTTGAGGATAAGAGTGGTGGCTCAGAGGAACACCTCAGGCTGCGGACACCATCTTCCATGTCACAGGCAGGCCCCCACCCGGGGTCCAGCTTATGCGACTCTTCCTTCTCCTTAGTCAGATGGGGCAGCAGATAGAAGGTGGGCAAGGTGATAGATTGCCTCATATGGAAAGGATACACCACCTTAGGAAGGAAAACTTCCTTAGTTCGAAGAACAATCTTATCCAGGAAGAAAGCATGTAAAGGGCAGCCGGACATTCAAGGCCTGAAGCTTGCTAATACGACGAGTCGAGGTCAGAGCAATCAAAAACACAGTCTTTAAGGTAAGCAATCTTAACTGACAACTTTGCAGGGCTCAAACGGAGCACCCATCAGGAAAGTCAAAACTAAATTTATGTCCAATTGTGGCATAAAAGTGGAAAGGCGAAACATGCCCCTCAAACCCTTAAAAAAGTCTAATAACCACAGTGAACAAAGAAGGTTAGTCAGGGAAACATAAAATGGCTGACAAAGCTGAAGCATATCCTTTGACCTGAAACTCATAGTGAAACAGTAACATCCACTTCAACTGAAATGTGTCCCCCAAAGCTCCTTGAGATAGATACTGGAGAGTACAGAATGTCGGGCAATGGGCATTGCTGTGGGTGGCAAAAGGCATGTACCAGATGGCAAAGATGTCCGGAACCACCTCCAGGATGACGCCAACTGAGGCTGCAGGCTAAGATGTTCTGTGAACCTGGCAGATAGTTGGCTACCAGCCAAAGCCCCTGTTGGTGCATCCAAGTCAGCACTTTCCCACTTTTTCCAGTTTATTAATGTACCACGTCAAAATCGCATTGTGCATCAAGATCTCAACGGACTGACTGTGAAGGGATAGGTGGAAGGACCTGACAGCCAGTCGAAATCCCCCCAGTTCGAGCCAACTGATGTGCAATTCATGATCTTCTAGTGTTCAGAGGTCTCTGATCTCCCGTTCCCTCAGTTGCGTGCCCCACCCAAAGGTGGACGCCTCCATCACCAACATGTGCACTGTAGGATCAGTATATGAATGTGCACATCCTACAAGTCAAGGGACACCATCCAGTCTTCCACATCCTGTGCCGGCCGAAACTGAGTCAAAACAGCATCCTGAACTTCTCCTTACGTAGGTACCAGTTCAGGAGGCTGAGGTCTAGGATTGGATGAGAACCTCCTACCTTGTTCAGAACCTGGAAGAACCAAGAGTAGCTTGCCTTCCCATTATATCCTCTGGCACCAATTCCACTGCTCCCATCTGCAGCAGACTGCCACTTCCTGCTGCATAATCCATAGATGGTCCTTGGATGTAAGGAAATGCCAGGGAGGGGCATGAGGAAGTCACCGCCGAAAAACTAGACTATACCCCTTTTCCACATTCTGCAGGACTCACTAGTTTGAAGTTATGATCTTCCAGGCCTGCAGGATATAAAATATCTGTCCTCCCAGGAGGTAGACAAAGTCTGAACCTGTCAGTAGCATAATTTGCACCTTCCCTTGTACTGCAGAACAAGAGGATTTTGCTGATGTTGACTGTCTGAACTGAAAGTCTCTGCCAAAAGCTTTGGCCCTGCAAAAGTCCTGTGCCGAAGACTGCAGCCCTAGTGATCTTGCCATGGGTCTACCCTCCTTTAATCACTCCAGAACGGCGTCTGCTTTTTTACCAAAGAGGTGCTCGCCGTCAAATGGCATGTCATGCAAGTGTGTTTAGGCCATCAGCTGAGAACCCTGTTGAGTGCAGATAGGTCGGTCACCTTAAAGCAACAGTAAAGCCCATTGCTCTTGCAAAGCAGTAGGCCATGTCGAGGCCTGCCCTGATTTTATTGTGGGAACCATCTTACCCATCATGGACCACCTCTACAAAATTACCCCTGAAGTGTTCTGTAAAGTTGGGGCCACCATTCCTACTATATCACAAAGTGTGTGAATGTGCAGGGAAGGCTTACGGGTTTAATCTTATAGTGGAGGATGCCTTAATCTCTTTGGAGAGGGATGGCATGACAAGACAGCAGGGCTCCCCAGGAGCTCCTGTGTAACGCTGTGCTTCAGTGCAATTTACTGCCGGACATGAGGTAGGAGTAGACTACGGCTGTTTCACAGCATCCACTGGAGCCTCAATAAAAGGGAGGAGAGGCTCCACTGTAGGGACAATCGACTGTAATATATCGGTTAAGATATTCGGCCGTTTCTGAACTAAAGGGAGAGGAAGTTACAGCACTTTAGCCGCTTTCTTAAGTATGGCATGGAAGGAGGCAATCTCCACCAGTGACCAGCCAGGGTCTAGACCAGTGTCAATATCTAGTGATTTATCCAACCAACTCCATTCTCCAAGGACAACAGACCTGATGCATGAAAGGGGAGCAGGGGGAGATTATTATCTGTATCTCCTGGCCATCTGCGGGTCTGAATCCAAACCAACAAAAGTTATGAATCGTGCTGCAATACTGCCATTGTACCCTTCCTCTCAGTATTGTTCCTCCTTAAGGAAGCACTGAGGCACTCCCCTGAACTTCAGCCATTTAATTGGTGGCAGGAGGGGTTGCTGAGAGGTGGTTGAAGACAGGGAAGCACCAGGGGCGTTGGGGGTACCAGCAGCACTGGCTTCGGAGCCAGGGTTGGTGCCAGGGTCAGCATCGAAGTTGGAGTGGGTAGCCCCATCAATGGTCCCCGGTGTAGGACCAAAGGTCAGATAGCGCTGGGAGAAACCCGTACGGTGCAAGGTGGATGCCAGGTACTGAAGGAGAGAAGCCTCATATGGTCCCTAGAGAACTGAAAGGCGCATCAGAGGGGACTGCTGTTCTCCAAAACATGTCCATCAGAGGATAAGGAAGAAGGCTGGATCGGTATCCGGTGCTGGAAATTCAGGATATACAGGGGCCAGTATTCCCATTGGTGCTGAGGGAAGCAGCATTGGTGCCAGCAGCACTGGCAAGGCCAACAGGGACCATGCTACTAACTCCGGCTCCAGAGAGGAAGGAACTAGAGGTAAAACATGGACTGGAGGGGCAGAAGTTGCAGTCTATCAGGAACGAGGCTGCCCACAAAAACACAGAAAACTTTGGTCTTGCTGGGCGACATACAGGGGCACAGACTTACCCCCCTACCATCATCGGACCCCCTTGAAACCCGGTCTATACTTCTCCCCGACTCCTAGATACCCTAGTTGAGCTGCTCTGTCGTCTCCATGTACACACTGTGACATATCTCGTTTGGTGAACTGTGTGATAACCTGTGCCAAGTTTTGGTTCTAGTTTTTGGGCCTGCAATTTCACAGGCTAGCTTGTTGTTTAAAAGTAACAGGTTCTGTCTTACTCGAAATGTATACTTGTGGGAGAAGAGGAATGCTTATTTTCGTCTTGTGGTGCCTCATCTTCTCCCTCGAGTATTTAGAAGATGGGGTGAGATGGATACATGGACCTCGTCATCAACTGACAACGTCCCAGATGGTCATCTCTGGCAATGGCCAAGAACAGCATGGGCTCTCATCCCTTGATGGCCTTCAGGTTCATTCCGAGGCAGAGGCCTCACAATGCAAAGTCCCTCAAACCAAGACATGACATACAGTTTGTGATGGAAATTTCTCCATCATACCTGCGGAAGCGCTTTAACCCTGACTTTTTTGGCGACATTTCCCAAGCAATGCACCAAAATCTTTTGGAGAGAAGCTCCAAACCCACGTCAAAAGGCACAGAAAAAATGGAACAGATGAGAACTGATGTCAGTTCTTCATGGTGTGCGGCTCCAGTGATGGCACCACAACTCTACTTCCAGTGTCGAGACATAGCTATAACCCTCAATCAACAACGGACAGCAATGCCAGAAGTTTCATGATCCAGATTGGATATTAAAAGGTGAGGAATTTACAGGTAGAAGTATCCATGAGAATATATATGGAGTTAATTTAATCAATTACATGTCTTGCATACACCTCTTATATTTGCTTAAGTAATGCTATTTGGCAATAATGGACTGGTCCAGAAATGTCATACCTTGTGAAAATCCATCATCAAAGTCCTGATGCATAACCCTCTGTGGAAAGCTAACTCCTGCTCCCCAAGCCACGAGTGGAGTCAGCGTCTCTGAAGGATGGCCAGCTCCATGGGACCCTTTGGATGAACAGGGCAAAACAAACAATCAATGTGTATTGCTCATACAATCAGAACAGAGCTAAATATACATCTCTGGAAATAAATCTTATTCTTCATTGATTGATACCATACCAATTTGTGCTTTTCAGGTCTGGGAATGCACCTCGTGCCTTGTTAGAGCTGGGAATCTCCAAATCTCAGGCAGAGTGCTGTGCTTCAGTACTGATGCCTGACAGCCAATCACAATATGACTAATTGGTATGGGGGCAGCAACATGATTGGCTGGTTGAATGTGGCACTGCACTAACACAGTGTGACAGAGTGTGAGGCTGCAATATACAAATAACCACCATGCTGCTTGTGGTAAGCAGCATCATGATTGGCTGCCTGTAGCAGCCCATCAATATCATTCACACTGTCTGTTCCCAACAGTGAAGAGAGAGTGAAAAAACAAAGAAAAGCACTGTCTATCCTTCCTCCCCAGAAGGGTTAGCTGCCAGGAAGAAGGAAGTGAGCCAGGGTGAAGCTGGGCTGGCTGGAGAGAGAGAGAGAGAGAGAGAGAGAGAGAGAGAGAGAATGTGTGTCTGAATGAGGTATATTGGTGTTTGTGTTTATGGAGTGCATGCAATGATTTGGCCACATTGGGGTAGACAAGGGAATTGAAGATCTACTGGGCACGTAGGCACATTATGGCATTAACTAGCGAATGAAGAGCACACAGTGACAGCAGCTGGCCTATGAAGGTGGACGTCTAGAACACATATTGATACTGACTCACTTATGGGGAGCACACAATGACACTGAAAGCTTAAGCCAGGGATACATTATGGCACAAATTTGCCTGGCCAGGAACACCAGGGAAAGGTCAAGTCATTAACTGTCCTAAGGGTGGATGAAACTGTCCTATGGGTGGATGATCGTTGCATGCTGTAGAACAGGCTGTCTCTGTGCAGTATCCTTGAGCCATTCTGCTCACAATTTCATAACTTCATTCAGACCTGGCATGTTTTCTTTATCAACAGACTCATGTCACAAGATCCATTAGAGGTGTGCAACAGTGATTTTGTATATTGCTCTCTAGCAGGGCGCACAACGCTGCTTGACATGGGGGTTAAGACCATGTAGAGCCCCTTTCAATACGGATGACTGCTACCCCTATGACTAGGCTATGAGACAACAGCGGTAGGGGGCTCCTGATTATAGTGATAGTGGCTTTTCACCTGCAAACAATCTGGGAAGTTACCTACTTGCCCTTCCTGGTAAAATTATTGCAGTCCATCATGACTGTGACTTTCACTGCCTTCCTCGCATTAGTGCATGATGTAGGTAGTTGGCATGTTGTAAGTACATGAAATGGTACTCCTCTGCATGGTGGCCTAAGAGCAGGTCTATTGCCAAACTGATAGTTTGCCGAAGAAGATAGCTGTGGTCCTTACTGATGCCTGGCTTTTCTTAGTCCCCCTTCATACCTCTGCTGCTGACAACCTACCCGCACTTTGTGGAGAGGCCATAGTGTCTCAGTTTAGTGTGTATCTGTGTTGGATTGTCTAATGGCAGAATGACACAGAGGAAGGTTTTTTGTTTGCTACACCAGTTTCAGTAAGTTCCAGCAGGTCATTCTGGTGCCTGCAATAAGCCAACACTTGTTAAAGAAGTGGCTATGTAAATAGCCACTCACCCATCAGGCAAAATATATGGTCTGTGGCCGCCCCCTCCTATACTGTCTTCCACGCAGAAAGATGAGCAGTAGCCCCTGCCGCCAGACTTGTCTGTAGTAAAATTTATATCCACTCTCAGTAATAAGTGTTGCGTCCCATCATCCCATTGAATTTTGTTCGCTCTCCTCAAATTATCAAGCATAGGTCAGCAAGAGGCTTGACTCCACCTTCACAACACTGGGATATCAGTTGCCCCCAGAGGCCACAATATTGGAAGTGTGTACCAGAACAGGGAAAGCAATAGGCTTAGAGAAGGATCCTTGACATTGTCCTCCTTGGGAGTCAGGGATAGGCTTTAGGGCTGAGAAAGAAACCTACAGGTGCTATGCCCTGAGAAGATGACAGTAGAGCGCTACCAACCAGTCCATAATCAAGTTTGAGAACTGCAAAGGCAAGATGCTTTGTACCTTGCCAAATGGACGTTCTACCTATGACAGGAATGGAGAGCAGCTGCCACTTTCCAGCATGAAAAAGATGTACAGTACCATAGCAGACATTATGTTTCTGCCCCCTCTGAACATCACCAATACAACAGATGTTTACACTTTGTTATGTGGCGGTGGCAAACACTAAAGAACCTCTGGCGCTAAGCCTTGGTTGCATGCTGCCTGAGGTGCTATTCCTCCACTGCTTCCTGACCCGCTTTACTCCATGGGTGTTCTGATAGAGGATCCTTTCATGGTCCCAGTCTTTTTCCTTTTAATAAGTAACAGCACCAACTGAACCTTCACAGGGTTGCACGTTTCTTAGTGTTTTTTGTACCAGAGTTTCTAAATCTACATCATCCTGTAATAAAAAGCCTCAGTTGCTCTTGCATGCTATACAAAAAAGGAGGTGATACGCATTACAGTGGGCTTTCTGAGTAATTACCCAGTATCCCCTAAATCTTCAAAGTTCTGAATAACTGGCATGAGACAAATCATATATATGCAGTATTTATAGCTGCCAAGCTATGTGAGAGTGCTAAGTTGAGAAGGGTGTAAAAGCCATGATCAAGAAGGTTCACAGGACACAAGACATCCAGCAACAATTGGCAGTTGTCCTACTTAGAGTACATAACCAAGTATACAGTCTGAGTACAGCAGATGGGGCATCCAATAATTTCAACTTTAAATGACTTTGGGGGAGTTTGATGCTTGTGCAGCCTGACCTGTTCCTCAGCAGGGAAGACCAGACCTCCGCCAACTTTCAGTAGATGTCCTGCAGCCACCCAAATCCAAATAACCCCCAAAGACATTCAACACTGAAATTAGAAGGCGCAGAAAGATGAACATTTAATAGTGAAAGATCAGCCTTACGCTACGACGAAACACAGACAAAGGTTTCTATTTAATGCCTAGTGAGTGAGAGATGTGGATCAGGTGCAGCCTGCAGATATCGTTAAAGTTACACAGGGATTCAATGATAGAAGTGCAGCCCTATAATATGATAATTTTTAGATGAGGCTCACTAGACACAGGTACCCTAACCGATACAAAGGTGGAATTATACCTTTTTAAAAAATAATGAGGGAGAACATAAAAATACCTACTTCTGTGTATTATTAGAGTGATTCAGATTGGGATAACCAAGTCCTTACGGACATTATTTACTTATTTTGAAGTGTAATACATCGCAAACTAAACCCCGTCAGTGTCAGAGTGCTTTACATAAGCGTTTTGTTCTTTAAAAATCTACTTTTTTTACAGGATACTTTAGTATGGTTTCACTTTAGAAGTGATTGGATACAAGTTACAAATATGAATTTCCTGTTTCCAATGAACAAACTACTCTCTAACCAGATGACTCCAGAAGGATGAGGGTGTCTAGACATTTAGAGGCCTATTAGGCATTTTAAAGTACATAAAGTAGTATTCCTTACGGGTTCTTATATGCCGTTGTGAAGTGGCCCCAACACATCTAAAATGGGACGAAAATGAGTATATTCACGCACAATTAGCATAAACAGAATTGGGTCATCTTCGCACTTTTACTAACTGAGAGTTGAACGTTTCACAAAGGCATATAAGAGTAATTAAAAGAGTACTCCTTTACTACTACTTCCACACACACGTGTGTGTGTAGATATATATATATCACTGAAAAAACCATAGGTTTTAGGGACAGTTATAGTTACTTGGACATTGCACTCGTACAGAACCCGTGAAATTCCCCCGTTATAGTTAGTTCAGCTAACTATAACACGCGCCCCGCAATGCACTGCTGATGACGTCACATATTACATCACTCATGACATGGTCAGTGACATCACTGATGACATCACTGATGACATCTCAAATGACATCACTGATGACATCACTGATGACATCATCCAGTGACTGTGTGTTTCTGTAAAGTTTAAATATGTTTAATATATATAGGGAAAGGCGTATTGAAGAGTGAGTGGGTGTATAAGTGTCTGAATGGTTGATTTAGTAGGTGCGTGACTAACTGTATAAGTGAGTGATTAAACGTATTTTACTGAATGCATGGGTTAGTGACTAAAGTGGGTGAATGTCTGTATCCGTCTGTCTGTTGCTGTGTAAGTGGCTGCATGAGTTTGTGAATAGCTACATGAGTGTCTATATGAGTTATTGATTGGTTGTCTGAGTATCTGTATGGGTGCCTGAGTGTTTGTGTGGGTGGGGTGTGTGCGACTCTGTACATAGATGTGTGAGTGGGTGATTCACTGGGTGCATGATTTGAAGAGTGCGTCTGTGATGGACTGCTTGGGTGGGTGAGTGTGTGTATGGGTGTGTTAGTGAGTGAATGTATATCTCAGTGGTACATGTGCGAGTAACTACATATGTAAAAGGAAGTATATATGTGTGTTAGAGTATTTAAAAGGCTATACGTGAGAGTGTGTGATTGTGAGAGTGGCTGTATGGATGCGTGTGTGCTTGTATCAGTTATTGTATAAGAGCGTAAGAATGTGCTAGTATTTGTATGAGTTATTGAGCTGGTGTGTGTATAACTCTATAGGTGAGTAAATGGGTGTGTGATTAATTTTTTGCATGACTGACTAGGTGTGTGAGTACCTCTATGGATGAGTGGCGGTGTGTCAGTGTTTATATAGGTGTATGAGTGCATATGATAGTCCTGTACTGAGTGACTGTAAGTATGAGTGACTGTACGGGTGAGTGAGTGGATGTGTGTGTAGACCTAAGAATCAGTGAGTGGGTATGTAGTTATTGGTGTTGGAGTGTCTATGGTTTTGAGAATGGCAGTCTGTAATTTACAGTGGGTGTATCAAAAGTTATATTAGGGTGTGAGAAGATGAATGAAATTATCACATGGATGATGTCATCAGTGATGTCATTTGAGATGTCATCAGTGATGTCATCAGTGATGTCACTGACCATGTCATGAGTGATGTAATATGTGACGTCATCAGCAGTGCATTGCGAGGCGCGAGTTATAGTTAGCTGAACTAACTATAACGGGGGAATTTCACGGGTTTTGTACGAGTGCAATGTCCAAGTAACTATAACTGTCCCTAAAACCTATGGTTTTTTCAGTGAATTTGTAAGGTTTTTTAAATGCTAATTTCTAACTATAACGTGCCTGAAACCTATGGTTTTTTCAGTGAATTTCAAAGGTTTTTTAAATGCTAATTTCTAACTATAACATGTCTGAAACCTATGGTTTTTTCAGTGAATTTCAAAGGTTTTTTAAATGCTAATTCCTAACTATAACATGTCTGAAACCTATGGTTTTTTTCAGTGAATTTCAAAGGTTTTGTAAATGCCAATTTTTAAATATATTAATTGTTATTTTTATTTTTTTCATACTGATTTTCTACATTTTTTTAAACTATTTATTTTTAGATATTTTATTTTTTAAATTACATTGTAATTACATTATACATTACATTACAAAATATAGTTTCTCAGAATGAATTAATTTACTTTAAATACTTTGCAAATAGGCAATAGACTTTTAAGTACAGTAGTTACAGTTGTTGCAATGGGCAACACAATTTCAAACACAATGCAACATTGAGCTCAATGTGAATTTCTAGCTAAATGCAATTAGTTACTTTATGGATTACTTTTCTAACCACAGGACTGGATCCTAGATTCAGTCCTGGGACATCTCCTGTAAACAGTTGAGTAAAAGCGTTTTGGTTACAGTAGTGATTTTTAAGGAATATTATTGTATTTTAAAAGTTGACACTTAGAAACTTTTTCACATAGAATCACCAATGTTATCCTATGGGAGGAAATTCACTTAGCAGGTAAGTAGTGTTATCGTGACTTTTTCTCACTCAGTGGTGGATCCTGGATCCAGCACTGGTGCATCTCCTGTAAACAGTTGAAAGAATGCGTTTAAGTCATACAGGCGATTTTTAAGGAATATTTGTAGTTTGTGAAAATCGACACTTTGAAACTTTTCTGCTGAAAGCCAGACAATGGATTCCTATGGAAGGAAATACAAGTTACTGGTAAGTACGGTTAAAATTACTTTTCAGGGTCAGTGCTGGGCTAAAAGATGCAGCACTGGGTTCTCTCCTGATAACAGGTGAGTAAATCGGAATTCGTATTTCGGCTGATTTTAGAGGAATATTTGTATGTTTCAAAAATCGACACTTAGAAACTTTTTCAGCAAAAAGCAGGCAATGATATCCTATGGAAGGAAATTCAAGTTACTGGTAAGTACGGTTAAAATTACTTTTCAGGATCAGTACTGGGCTGAAAGATGCAGCACTGAGGTCTCTCCTGATAACAGGTGAGTAAATCGGAATTCGTATTTCGGCTGATTTTAGAGGAATATTTGCACAATGGTGAAGGGAGGGGCGGGGCCTGAGGTGACATCTGTGCAAACGCGCCCCGTGGCGCGTTTTAAGTTGGGGGATTAAGTCCCCTTTAATCATGAGGGTCCCTGGGGCCAACTAGCCCACCAGGAACCTCCAGTATGCGCCAGGGGCTGCGTTGCAGAGACGTGTACAGAGGCCACACCCCTTTACACCTCTCTGCAAGGCAGCTCTGTGGCGCTTTTAGAAGTACATGGTGGGCTAGTTGGACTCCAGGGACCCTCAGGATTCAAGGGGACTTAATCCCCCATCTTAAAACACGCCACGGGGCCTGTTTGCACACATGTCACCTGAAGCCCCGCCCCTCCCTTCACCACTGTGCAAACGCGCCCGTGACGCGTTTTAAGTCGGGGGATTAACTCCCCTTGAATCCTGAGGGTCCCTGGGGGCCAACTAGCCCAACAGGTATATCCAAAAAGCGCCACAGAGCTGCGTTGCAGAGAGGTGTAAAAGGGGCGTGGCCTCTGTACACCTCTCTGCAACGCAGCCCCTAGCGCATACTGGAGGTTCCTGGTGGGCTAGTTGGCCCCAGGACCCCAGTATTCAAGGGGAATTCGTTCCCTCTCTGCAAACGCGCCAGGGGGCGCGTTTGCAGAGTGCTGTCAAAGAGGGGGCGGGGACTCCCTCGCAATGCCGTTTTTTTTATTTTATTTTATTTATTTATTTAAAGGGGGCTGTGTGGCCCCCCTTTTTAGTAATTTTTTGAGCCCTGGGGACCCCATACCCCAGGGCCTGTCCCCCTTTTTAAAAAAAAAAAGGACTGGGACGGGGACCGCGTGGGCCCCCCTCCCGTGGTCAATTTCGACCCGGGGACCCCATCCCCCGGGCCATAGCCACCTTTTTTAATTTTTTTTATTTGATGGAGGGGGGCTGCCTGGCCCCCCTCCTAAGGCCTCCTTAGGCCCCGGGGACCCCATCCCCCGGGGCCGGCCTTTTTTTTTTTTTTTCTTAACATTTTTTTTGGGAAGGGGGACCGCATGGCCCCCCTCCCGGGCCACTTCTTGCCCCGGGGACCCCATCCCCCGGGGCTGGCCCTATCCTTTTGGGGTCCGTGGGGGGACCCCAACTCCCCCACGGACTCTGCCGGCTCCCCGCCTCCTACGGGAGCCGGCATTGCTTTTCCACATGGGGAGCTGCTAATATGCAGCTCCCCATTTGGAAAGCAATTCTGCTGAATTTTGGAAGCGAGAGCAGCTTCCCTGCTCTCGCTTCCAAGATTCAAAGCAGTTTGCAATGACAGGACGGGAGCCGCGAGGCTCCCGTCCTGTCATTGCAAACAGCAGTGTCCCGGGGGTAGGCACCCGGGACACTGCAGGAGCCGGCCCTGGGGGTGGCGGTCCCCAGGGCCACCACAGGCTCCAGGAGGGGGGCCGCGCGGCCCCCTCCCATCCAAATGCACAGCCCCGGGGAGGTGGTGGTCCCCGGGGCTCGGGGGTCCTTAACGGACCCCCATTTTCAATTTTGTTAGTGCCCGGGGAGGTGGTGGTCCCCGGGCGTGTGGGGGGCTGGAGCCCCCACACATGTTAATTTAAAAATAAAGAAGCCCCGGGAGGTGGTGGTCCCGGGGCTGCGGGAGGGCTCAGAGCCCTCCCGCTACTTTTCAAATAAAGCCCCGGGGGTGGCAGCCCCGGGGCTTGGGGGGCCCTTAGAGGCCCCCCATACATAAAATAAACCCCCCCACAGCATGCCCCCGGGACTTGGCCCACCCGGGGGCAAATTAACATCAAAGCGCGGAGACCGCGCTCGATTTTTTTATCGGCAGGATCCGCGCACCCTGAGCACATCCTGCCGATTTAAAAAATGCTTTTGCCCAGGGGTCCTTGTGGGACCCCTGAGCAGACCTAGGGGTCAGGGTGTTTCTACCCTGCCCCCTTTGTGCGCTTTGCGCACTTGTTTCTGTCCCTCGGTTCTACCGAGGGACAAAATGGCTGCCAACACTTCCTGAATCGGAATGTTGACAGCCAGCTGACAACCAATTAGCATGCAGCTTGTGATCGGGACGGTGCGCGCAGGGTGCGCTGAGGGTACGCGGATCCTCCGTGCCCATAGATATATATGTACTTTTACTTTTGATTTTCTCAGCAACTACTGAACGGATTTACACCATTTAACAAAAAGGGTTCTTTCTGAACCAAGAACTACCTCTTTGCCAAATTTGGTGTAATTCCGTTCAGCAGTTCGGGCTGTAGCCGTGTCTAAAGTTTCCTATGGAAAAATGAATGGGGAAACGCGTTTTGGGACCCCCTTTTTCTCGGCCCCGCTTGACGAATCAACCCGAGACTTTCAGGCTAGGAGCGGAGCGCCCCACAAAGTTTGAAAATTTCGCGAAGATACGTCAACCGGCAAGAGAGTTATTTCAAATAGAATGTCGCGGATTTCCTATGGAAAATAGGTCCTAACTATAACTATCTACTGGCGACCGCCAGTAGATAATGTAAATGTTTATATATCTACACACGTGTAAAAAAAACGATATATATTATCTACTGGCGGTCGCCAGTAGATAGTTATAGTTAAAACCTATTATCCATAGGAAATCCGCGACATTCTATTTGAAATAACGTTGGCGCCGGTTGACGAATCTTCGTGAAAGTTTCCAACTTGTTGGGGCGCTCCGGTCCGCTCCTATCCTGAAAGTCTCGGGGTGATACGTCAAGCGGGGGCCGAGAAAAAGGGGGTCCCAAAACGCATTTTCCCATTCATTTTTCCATAGGAACCTTTAGTCGCAGCTGCAGCCCGAACTGCTGAACGGAATTACACCAAATTTGGCAAAGAGGTAGCCCTTGGTTCAGTGTCGTGCCTTTTGCTTAAATGGTGTAAATCCGTTCAGTAGTTCCTGAGAAAATCAAAAGTAAAGTCACATATATATCTGGGCGGAGCCTAACCACACATGTCATCGTGAGATCTGATTGGCTGTCAGCACTTCATCCTGGAATTGCTGGCAGCCATCTTGGGACCAATATAAATGATAGTACCTCATTGAAATGCATTGTAGTGAATAGAAGATTTTGAGGGTCACCAAAAGGAGAACTATAAAGGGTGATAACAGGCTTTAGTTACATTAGAATTTATTTGTTGATGGTACCATACTAATTTTAGGAATTGTGGTGTATTCTAAGGTGATTTTACCATGTGAAAAACCTTCTGCTGGGATATCATGAATCATGTTTGAGAGAACACTATTTTCACATGCTTGTCCCATGGAGGTTTGGAAGGTGCTCCAGAAGCTAAAATGAGAGCATATTTTCTGTAAATTCACATTATCTTTCTCAGTCATGTGAGAATGAAGTCTGACATTCTCAGTAAAACATGTACATCCAACAAGGGCAGAGACTGTCAGTTGATTCCTTTGTGTTCTACTGCAGCTTCCCAGAGTGTTCTAAAGAACAACTAGAGTGCTAACAGCCTTACTTATGACAAAAGTATGGCACACCTGAAGCCATCTTGATTGGAATAAACTGGTAACACTTAAAACATTTAATTTAAAAAGGAACAAAATGATGGGGTTCATTTTGTCATAGAAATTATGGTTAGTGCTGTAGAAAGAAAAATTAGGACATATTTCAAGTGTGATCTCAAATATCTTCCTGTTATATTTCAACAGGAGCAGCCTGCCAGTTGATGCCTTTGTGTTCTACTGCAGCTTCCCAGAGTGTTCTAAAGAACAACTAGAGCGCTAACAGCCTTACTTATGACAAAAGTATGGCACACCTGAAGCCATCTTGATTGGAATAAACCGGTAACACTTAAAACATTTAATTTAAAAGGAACAAAATGAGGGGTTCTTTTTGAAATAGAAATTATGGTTAGTGCTGCAGAAAGAAAAATTAGGGCATGTTTTAAGTGAGATCTCAAATCCTCTTCTATTTCATTAGAAAATTCTGACATGCAGACTGAAACAATCACTTTCAATACCAGCAGCAGACTACCAGTTAACTCCCTGGTGAGCAGTAGCTTTACTCCAGTGATCTAATGAGCAACTAGAGTGCTAACATTCTGATTTTATGGCAGATGTGAGACACATCTGAATGCCTTCTTGATGGAATCAAAGTAAAAAACTGAAAGCATTTCCTACTGAGGAGACTGCAGTAAATGAAGAAATTAGAGAACTTCATAACAAAGAAGTCTTCCAAGATGGCCACCAGTGAAAAAGAGCCCAAATGTAGCACAAATATTACCCAGATGTAGCCCACATATAGCCCAATGACAAAAGTGTGCAAAACACTTTTTATTTTTAGTTTTTTTGCAGTTTTATGTAGTGCAGACTGGTCAGGTATTGGAGCATTGCATCTTAAAACATGACCCCCTACACTACAAAAACACCACTGCACTACCTTAAACCCTAAAACACTACCCCCAGCACGACCCCCTACACTACACAAGCACCACTGCACTATCCTAAACCCTAAAACACTACCCCCAGCACGACCCCCTACACTACCCAAACACCACTGCACTAACCTAAATCCTAAAACACTACCACCAGCACAACCCCCTACACTACCCAAACACCACTGCACTACCCTAAAACATGACCCCCTACACTACACAAACACCACTGCACTACCCTAAACCCTAAAACACTACCCCCAGCACGACCCCCTACACTACACAAGCACCACTGCACTACCCTAAACTCTAAAACACTACCCCCAGCACAACCACCTACACTACACAAACACCACTGCACTACCCTAAACCCTAAAACACTACCCCCAGCACGACCCCTACACTACCCAAACACCACTGCACTAACCTAAATCCTAAAACACTACCCCCAGCACGACCCCTACACTACCCAAACACCACTGCACTACCCTAAAACATGACCCCCTACACTACACAAGCACCACTGCACTACCCTAAACCCTAAAACACTACCCCCAGCACGACCCCCTACACTGCCCGAACACCACTGCACTGCCCTAAACCCTGAAACATTACCCCAGCACGACCCCCTACACTGCCCGAGCACCACTGCACTGTCCTAAACCCTGAAACACCAGCTCCAGCACGACCCCCTACACTGCCCGAACACCACTGCACTGCCCTAAACCCTGAAACACCAGCCCCAGCACGACCGCCTACACTGCCCGAACACCACTGCACTGCCCTAAACCCTGAAACACCAGCCCCAGCACGACCCCCTACACTGCCCAAACACCACTGCACTGCCCTAAACCGTGAAACACCAGCCTCAGCACAACACCCTACACTGCCCGAACACCACTGCACTGCCCTAAACCCTGAAACACCACCCCGTGCATGACTCCCTACACTGCCCGAACACCACTGCACTGCCCTAAACCCTGAAACGCCACCCCCAGCGCGACCCCCTACATTGCCCGAACACCACTGCACTGCCCTAAACCCTGAAACACCACCCCCTGCACAACCCCTACACTGCTCGAACACTACTGCACTGCCCTAAACCCAGAAACACCACCCCCAGCACGACCCCCTATACTGCACGAACACCACTGCACTGCCCTAAACCCTGAAACACTACCCCCAGCAAGACCCCCTACACTGCCCGAACACCACTGCACTGCCCTAAACCCTGAAACATCACCCCCAGCAAGACCCTCTACACTGCCCGAACACCACTGCCCTAAACCCTGAAACACCACCCCCAGCAAGAGCCCCTACACTGCCCGAACACCACTGCACTGCCCTAAACCCTGAAACACCAGCCCCAGCACGACCCGGTACACTGCCTGAACACCACTGCACTGCCCTAAACCCTGAAACACCACCCCCTGCACGACCCCCTTCACTGCCCGAACACCACTGTACTGCCCTAAACCCTGAAACCCCACCACCAGCATGACCCCCTACACTGCCAGAACACCACTGCACTGCCCTAAACCCTGAAACACCACCCCCTGCACGACCCCCTACACTGCCCGAACACTACTGCACTGCCCTAAACCCTGAAACACCACCCCCGGCACGACCCCCTACACTGCACGAACACAACTGCACTGCCCTAAACCCTGAAACACTACCCCCAGCAAGACCCCCTACACTGCCCGAATACCACTGCACTGCCCTAAACCCTGAAACATCACCCCCAGCAAGACCCCTACACTGCCCGAACACCACTGCCCTAAACCCTGAAACACCACCCCCAGCAAGACCCCCTACACTGTCCGAACACCACTGCACTGCCCTAAACCCTGAAACACCACCCCCAGCAAGACCCCCTACACTGCCCGAACACCACTGCACTGCCCTAAACCCTGAAACACCACCCCCAGCACAACCCCCTACACTGCCTGAACACCACTGCACTACCCTAAACCCTAAAACACTACCCCCAGCACGACCCCCTACACTACCCAAACACCACTGCACTACCCTAAACCCTAAAACACTACCCCCAGCACGACCCCCTACACTGCCCGAACACCACTGCACTGCCCTAAACCCTGAAACATTACCCCAGCACGACCCCCTACACTGCCCGAGCACCACTGCACTGCCCTAAACCCTGAAACACCAGCTCCAGCACGACCCCCTACACTGCCCGAACACCACTGCACTGCCCTAAACCCTGAAACACCAGCCCCAGCACGACCGCCTACACTGCCCGAACACCACTGCACTGCCCTAAACCCTGAAACACCAGCCCCAGCACGACCCCCTACACTGCCCAAACACCACTGCACTGCCCTAAACCCTGAAACACCACCCCGTGCATGACTCCCTACACTGCCCGAACACCACTGCACTGCCCTAAACCCTGAAACGCCACCCCCAGCGCGACCCCCTACACTGCCCGAACACCACTGCACTGCCCTAAACCCTGAAACACCACCCCCTGCACAACCCCTACACTGCTCGAACACTACTGCACTGCCCTAAACCCAGAAACACCATCCCCAGCACGACCCCCTATACTGCACGAACACCACTGCACTGCCCTAAACCCTGAAACACTACCCCCAGCAAGACCCCCTACACTGCCCGAACACCACTGCACTGCCCTAAACCCTGAAACATCACCCCCAGCAAGACCCTCTACACTGCCCGAACACCACTGCCCTAAACCCTGAAACACCACCCCCAGCAAGAGCCCCTACACTGCCCGAACACCACTGCACTGCCCTAAACCCTGAAACACCAGCCCCAGCACGACCCGGTACACTGCCTGAACACCACTGCACTGCCCTAAACCCTGAAACACCACCCCCTGCACGACCCCCTTCACTGCCCGAACACCACTGTACTGCCCTAAACCCTGAAACCCCACCACCAGCATGACCCCCTACACTGCCAGAACACCACTGCACTGCCCTAAACCCTGAAACACCACCCCCTGCACGACCCCCTACACTGCCCGAACACTACTGCACTGCCCTAAACCCTGAAACACCACCCCCGGCACGACCCCCTACACTGCACGAACACCACTGCACCGCCCTAAACCCTGAAACACTACCCCCAGCAAGACCCCCTACACTGCCCGAATACCACTGCACTGCCCTAAACCCTGAAACATCACCCCCAGCAAGACCCCCTACACTGCCCGAACACCACTGCCCTAAACCCTGAAACACCACCCCCAGCAAGACCCCCTACACTGCCCGAACACCACTGCACTGCCCTAAACCCTGAAACACCACCCCCAGCAAGACCCCCTACACTGCCCGAAAACCACTGCACTTCCCTAAACCCTGAAACACCACCCCCAGCACAACTCCCTACACTGACCGAACACCACTGCTCTGCTCAAAACCCTGAAACACCAGCCCCAGCACGACCCCCTACACTGCCCGAACACCACTGCACCGCCCTAAACCCTGAAACACCACCCCCAGCACGACCCCCTACGCTGCCCGAACACCACTGCACTGCCCTAAACCCTGAAACACCGGCCCCAGCACAACCCCGTACACTGCCCGCACACCACTGCACTGCCCTAAACCCTGAAACACCAGCCCCAGCACGACCGCCTACACTGCCCGAAAACTACTGCACTGCCCTAAACCCTGAAACACCACCCCCAGCAAGACTACCTACACTGGCCGAACACCACTGCACCGCCCTAAACCCTGAAACACCACCCCCTGCACGACCCCCTACACTGCCCAAACACTACTGCACTGCCCTAAACCCTGAAACACCACCCCTCAGCACGACACCCTACACTGCCCGAACACCACTGCACTGCCCTAAACCCTGAAACACCACCCCAGCACGACCCCCTACACTGCCCGAACACCACTGCACTAAACCCTGAAACACCACCCCCTGCATGACCCCCTACACTGCCGGAACACCACTGCACTGCCCTAAACCCTAAAACACCCCCCAGCACGACCCCCTACACTGCCCTAACACCACTGCACTGCCCTAAACCCTGAAACATCACCCCCAGCACAACCCCCTACACTGCCTGAGCACCATTGCTCTGCCCTAAACCCTGAAACACTAGCCCCTGCACGACCCCCTACACTGCCCGAACACCACTGCACTGCCCTAAACCCTGAAACACCAGCCCCAGCAAGACCCCCTACACTGCCCGAACACCACTGCATTGCCCTAGACTCTGAAACACCAGCCCCAGCACGACCCCCTACACTGCCCGAACACCACTGCACTGCCCTAAACCCTGAAACACCAGCCCCAGCACCACCCCTACAATGCCCGAACACCACTGCACTGCCCTAAACCCTGTAACACCACCCCTGCACCGCCCCCTACACTGCCCGAACACCACTGCACTGCCCTAAACCCTGAAACACCACCCCCTGCACGACCCCCTACACTGCCCTAACACCACTGCACTGCCCTAAACCCTGAAACACCACCCCCTGCACCACCCCCTACACTGCCCGAACACCACTGCACTGCCCTAAACCCTGAAACACCACCCCCTGCACCGCCCCCTACACTGCCCGAACACCACTGCACTGCCCTAAACCCTGAAACACCACCCCCAGCATGACCCCTTTACTGCTCGAACACCACTGCACTGCCCCAAACCCTGAGACACCACCCCCAGCATGTCCCCCTACACTGCCCGAACACCACTGCCCTAAACCCTGAAACACCACCCCTGCACGACCCCTACACTGCCCGAACACCACTGCACTGCCCTAAACCCTGAAACACCACCCCCTGCACGACCCCTACACTGCCCGAACACCACTGCACTGCCCTAAACCCTGAAACACCACCCCCAGCACGACCCCCTACACTGCCCGAACACCACTGCACTGCCCTAAACCCTAAAACACCACCCCCAGCACGACCCCTACACTGCCCGAACACCACTGCACTGCCCTAAACCCTAGAACACTACCCCCAGCATGACCCCCTACACTACCCGAACACCACTGCACTACCCTAAACCCTAAAATACTCCCCCAGCATGACCCCTACACTACCCGAACACGACTGCACTACCCTAAACCCTAAAACACTCCCCCAGCACGACCCCCTACACTACCCGAACACCACTGCACTGCCCTAAACCCTAAAACACTCCCCCAGCACGACCCCCTACACTACCTAAACACCACTGCACTGCCCTAAACCCTAAAACACTACCCCCGCATGACCCCTACACTACCCAAATACCAATGCACTACCCTAATCCCTAAAACACTACCCCCGCACAACCCCCTACACTACCCAAAGACCACTACACTACCCTAAACTCTAAAACAATACCCCCGCACGACTCCCTACACTACCCAAAGACCACTGCACTACCCTAAACCCTAAACCACGACCTCCTACACTACACAAACACCACTGCACTACCCTAAACCCTACAAAACTACCCCAGCACGAACCCCTACACTACCCAAACACCACTGCACTACCCTAAACCATAAAACACTACCCCCAGCAGTACCCCCTACGCTACCCAAACACCACTGCACTACCCTAAACCCTAAAACACTACCCCCAGCAGTACCCCCTACACTACCCAAACACCATTGCACTACCCTAAACCCTAAAACACTACCCCCAGCAGTATCCCCTACACTACCCAAACACCACTGCACTACCCTAAACCCTAAAACCCTAAAACACTAACCCCAGCACGACCCCCTACACTACCCAAACACCACTGTACTACCCTAAACCCTAAAACACTCCCCCAGCACGACTCCCTACACTACCCAAACACCACTGCACTACCCTAAACCCGAAATCTACCCCCAGCATGACCCCCTACACTACACAAACACCACTGCACTACCCTAAACCCTAAAACACTACCCCCAGCACGACCCTCTTCACTACCTAAACACAACTGCACAATTTGTTACAGGCGTTGCAACGCAGGCCTGTGGTGCTTACTGGAAGTACCTGGTGGGCTAGTTGGGCCCCAGGGACTCTCAGGATTCAAGGTGACCTAATCCCCCAACTTAAAACGCGCCACGGGCGCGTTTGCACAGTGGTGAAGGGAGGGCGGGGCCTCAGGTGACATGTGCGCAAACGCCCTGTGGTGCGTTTTAAGTTGGGGAGTTAATTCCCTTTGAATACTGGGGGCCAACTAGCCCACCAGGTACCTTCAGTAAGCACAACAGAGTTGCGTTGCAGAGAGGTGAAAAAAGGTGCGTGGCCTCGGAACGCCTCTCTGCAACTCAGCTCTGTGGTCCTAACTGTAGGTACCTGGGGGGATAGTTGGGCCCCAGGGACCCTCAGGATTCAAGGGGACTTAATCCCGCAACTTAAAACGCGCCACGGGGCGCGTTTGCACACATGTCACCTCAGGCCCCCCCTCCCTTCACCACTGTGCAAACGCGCACTGGCTCTGGTTAGTCAGAGTCAGTTACCACCAGTACCCGTCTGAAAAAGTTGTGGGCACAGGATGATTTTGCAACAAGGCCTCTTTCTGCTCCTCTGTTGGTTCTTTCTGCACATCTTTTGCTTCTTTCTGTGCGTTTTTTCTTCTTTCTTCACGTCCTACCTCTGTTGGCATAGTTAGAAACTAGCATTTAAAAAACCTTTGAAATTCACTTAAAAAATCATAGGTTTCAGGCACGTTATAGTTAGAAATTAGCATTTAAAAAACCTTTGAAATTCACTGAAAAAAACCATAGGTTTCAGGCACGTTATAGTTAGAAATTAGCATTTAAAAAACCTTTGAAATTCACTGAAAAAACCATAGGTTTCAGGCACGTTATAGTTAGAAATTAGCATTTAAAAAACCTTTGAAATTCACTGAAAAAACCATAGGTTTCAGACACGTTATAGTTAGAAATTAGCATTTAAAAAACCTTTGAAATTCACTGAAAAAACCATAGGTTTTAGGGACAGTTATAGTTAGTTGGACATTGCACTCGTACAAAACCCGTGAAATTCCCCTGTTATAGTTAGTTCAGCTAACTATAACTCGCGCCCCGCAATGCACTGCTGATGACATCACATATTACATCACTCATGACATGGTCAGTGACATCACTGATGACATCACTGATGACATCATCCATGTGATAATTTCATGCATCTTCTCACACCCTAATATAACTTTTGATACACCCACTCTAAATCACAGACTGCCATTCTCAAAACCATAGACACTCCAACACCAAAAACTACATACCCACTCACTGATTCTTAGGTCTACACACATATCCACTCACTCACCTGTACAGTCACTCATACTTACAGTCACTCAGTACAGGACTATCATATGCACTCATACACCTATATAAACACTCACACACCGCCACTCATCCATAGAGGTACTCACACACCTAGTCAGTCATGCAAAAAATTAATCACACACCCATTTACTCACCTATACAGTTATACACACACCAGCTCACTTACTCATACAAATACTAGCACATTCTTACGCTCTTATACAATAACTGATACAAGCACACACGCATCCATACAGCCACTCTCACAATCACACACTCTCACTTATAGCCATTGAAATACTCTAACACACATATATGCTGCCTTTTACATATGTAGTTACTCGCACATGTACCACTGAGATATACATTCACTCACTAACACACCCATACACACACTCACCCACCCAAGCAGTCCATCACAGATGCACTCTTGAAATCATGCACCCAGTGAATCACCCACTCACACATCTATGTATAGAGTCACACACAACCCACCCACACAAACACTCAGGCAGCCATACAGATACTCAGAGAACCAATCAATAACCCATATAGACACTCATGTAGCTATTCGCAAATCCATGCATCCACTTACACACCAACAAACAGACGGATACAGACATTCACACAGTTTAGTCACTAACCCATGCATTCAGTAAGATACGTTTAATCACTCACTTGTAGAGTCAGTCACTCACGTACTAAATCATCCATTCAGACACTTATACACCCACTCATTCTTCAATACGCCTTTCCCTATATATATTAAACATATTTAAACTTTACAGAAACACACAGTCACTGGATGATGTCATCAGTGATGTCATCAGTGATGTCATTTGAGATGTCATCAGTGATGTCATCAGTGATGTCACTGACCATGTCATGAGTGATGTAATATGTGACGTCATCAGCAGTGCATTGCGGGGCGCGAGTTATAGTTAGCTGAACTAACTATAACAGGGGAATTTCACGGGTTTTGTACGAGTGCAATGTCCAACTAACTATAACTGTCCCTAAAACCTATGGTTTTTTCAGTGAATATATATATATATAGGTTTTTTTTTTGGGTGAGGCTTCTTTTTGAATATAGGCCAGTGGTTTCAAAGCTCGTATTTCACAGAAGGGAGTTTCAAACTATGAATTATTCCCCGTAATTCACAGTGCTGAATTCATATGCAGGATAACTAGCTTCCCATAACAAATAAAAGAGTTAAACACGAAATTTCATCTTTCTTTCAGTGAAAAACATAATTTCACAATCTCAATGACAGTGCTGTTCTCAGACCATAAACCAGAACGCCTGATAAGCTCACTCTTGCAGGCCCACCCTTCAAACAAGCATCTGCAATGAATCCTCCCCAGTGTGTGAAAATAAACATTGTAAATGCAGAAACTTGTCAGCAAAAGTTACATTGTCTCACATTGTACTTTATTTTCTTTCTTTACCTTAACCTACTCAATGGTGTCAATGTTATACAAAAGAAAAGCACATTTTAGACTGCGTCTTTGTAATTTCCTTACAATGCGCTTTGCATTTAAAATTTTGATTTATAATAATACATATTTTTGCATTAAACACCTTTTAAATATTAGTACATTAATCCCAGCAAAAACACACTTTTCTCAAAACAGTGACAAATATATCTGCAGTATCAGACAAACAATGACTACGTTTAAGGTACAGTTATAACATGAATAACATAGTAATAACCCATCAACGATCTAAAAATACTGTTTTAAAAATGGGGTAAAGAGAATTTAACATCTTTTTATGGGCTAGTACATCAGTTAAATAACGGCCCCTTTTTTAAAATTCATATCAACAATCTGAGTGACCTATCAACCACCTTTCTCCGAAAGAGGTCATGATTTTTGAACAATACTGTAGACTATTCTAGATCTTCTCCACCATGCATATAGCAGGTATCTAGATAGTGAGAAGACTAGCCATCTAGTTGTGTCGGATGAAAAGACGCGTAGAGCTTCTTTAGGTTGTGAGAAAGATAGCACCCGACACACAGGAATGATCCATATTTTTCTAAGGTTGGCATAAGACGGGCAGAAAAATAAAAAATGATCTGTCGTTTCAGAGGCGGCATTACATAAAGGACATGAGGTATTTACAGATGTGTTTTTCCAGTTGCTTCTTAACGCATTTAATGGTAGAGCCCCAGTTCTAAACTGGATATAAAGTGCACGTGCTTGGGGGGGTTCAATTTCATCCATATAGTGTTCTAGCTTAAAAACATTTTTAATGTCAAGAAAACTAGTGGTTAGGGAGCCATAAATCCTGGTATCTAGATATGCGGAGTCAATAAATTCCCAATATTTCCTTTTTAATAGGAACCCCATTTTTTTTGTTAGTAACTTCGGGTCTTCCCACATAAAATCTAGTCCCAGTTTGTGCAGCCAGATTTTTACTTTATTAAACCATGCCAGACGCCCTGTACGATTATGATAGATTAGTAACTCTTCCGTGGCCTCCCTTACAGGAATCTGCGTCTTGCTGGTCCAGATTCTAATCCAGAACAAGAGCACCTTCAAGACGGCAGAGTGATTTATGGACCTGAGGCCAAGATCTAATCGCAAGGGTAATAATGGCGTATTCCTAGGGAGGTTTAGGGCTGCTCGTAAAAATTTATTTTCAGATATTTCTAGTTGGTTCAGATTTTCCAGCCCCCACAATTCTGCCCCATATAAGGCGGCACCCTTTTCCTTTGCTCGATGTATTTCTAAAACTGGCGAAATAGGCCGGAAAGGAGAACTTTTAACTTTTCTTTAAGATAGCAAAATCCACATGTTGCATGGACAATATACTCTTTTGTAATTGGGGAGTCCAAGACATATTCTCGCTGAGTCTAACCCCCAGATAATCAAAAACTTTAACCTGATCAAGTCTTTGGGTACCTAGCTTAAGTTTATTCCTAGTAGACTTATATGGGTTAAATACCATGAACTTGGTCTTTAAGCAGTTTATCTCCAAACCTCTTTCTTTGCAGGCGGTTTCAAACTTAGTTAAAACTTTCTGGATCCCTGCCGGGGTTTTAGAAATAAGTAACGTGTCGTCTGCAAAGAGAAGACAGGGAATTTGTTTACCCGCCAGCTTTGGCGGACCCCTCCACAATCATAGAGTTCGTTAATGAGACCGTTCATGTATAAGGTGAACAGTGTAGGTGCTAATACGCACCCTTGGCGTACCCCTTTTAAAACCGGAATATTATTTGTTAGACTACCATCTGTATTCCATCTAACATTTGCATAATTTCCAGAGTGTTACGTTACCAGTAAACGGAGCAACCCTCCCGGGAGACCTAGTTCGCTTAAGGCACCCCACAGCTTAGCACACTCTATAGAATCAAACGCCGTTTTTAAATCAACAAAAACGACGTACAAATGCCCCTTCATGATAGTTTCCTCCTTCCAAATTAATAATAAAAACCTAAATACCTGGTCTATTGTACTCGTGGAAGGTCTAAAACCAGCTTGCAAATGGGACAATATACTTGAGTCCTCCATCCAGCCTTGAAGATGCATTAAAATCATTTTACAAAAAAATGTTTGCGATACATCTATAAGGCTTATGGGTCTATAATTACCCGGGTCCCCCTTATCACCCTTTTTTAAAATGGCAAGAATTTCTGCACCTTTCCATGTTTCGGGGATATCCCCACCACGAGTAATGGCTGAATACACTGAATACAGTATCGGGCCCCATATACTTGGTTCAGAGCGGTATAAGTCACCAGGAATCCTATCAAGGCCTGGAGCTTTCCCAGGCTGTAGGGTAGAAATTGCATGTATAGTCTCCTTTAATGTGAATTGTACTTCTTCTATGGCATGCACTGAGAGGGGGAGCCTGTTTACCTCACTTATGTCTTTCTCCAGTGGTGATATTTCTCCTGTGAACTGGCTTTGAAAGTACTCTTCCCACACTTCTGACTGAATGTGAAAGTCGGTTTCACTAACTGGCTCTTTGTGGCCTTTCGCTAGTAAGTGCCAAAAAGTCTGGGAATCCTTTTGTCTTGACGCCTCAACCAGAGTGCGCCAATTTTCTTCTTCCCATGCCCTTTTGGACTTGTCCTGTGTTCTCTTATAAGCTCTTCTTGTGTGAAGTATATCATCCCTGTTTCCGTTCTTAACCGCCCTTACTAATGCTAATTTATAAGATTTACATTCTTCATTATACCATGGGGCTACTATAGCAGTGCCTATTTTCTGATTACAGTTTTTACTTATAATGGCTTTTATTTTAGTGGATACATTTGAAAAGGTAGGTAGGATAGTGTCATCACTTAAATCCTGACTTCCCAGTATAACTATGGCTTCTGATACCTCTTTGTAGATTGACGCTAAAAGCCTCTCGTCTGAGATTATCATTGGCCATTTAATACTCCGTTTGTTGTTTGATGTAATAGTCGGGGCTACACTTTGACTTATTTTATGTTGGGGAAGAATAATACCTGTTAGTTCCAGGAATAGTGCATTATGGTCGCTATCTTTTCTATCCAAAACAGTCATATCTTATATATGAGGCCATAGATCAAGATCTACCAATATAAAATCAATTCTGCTCCTTGAGCTGCCCCTTTTAAAGGTTATTTTACCCTTTGGTACACCCTGATGGTGTACGTCTGTTACAGGCACGTACCCCTTTAGTAAGAGTAAAAGACATTACTTGCTGGCTGACTTTTGATATTCTTTTTAATGCCGGTATTTGGAGCTTAGTAATGCCTCTTGATCTTCCTCCATTACCAGATCCTGAATGTAATCAATTGGTTCATATGTAGTGTTAAAGTCACCAGCCACAATGAGACAGTGACCTTCACATGAACTATCAAGAAACTCATTCAAAGTTAATAAAGTTTCTGATTCCTTGTGGGGACTACTAAACCTGTTATACAAATTTACCACTCTCAGATTCATATTCCCTTTTACTGAGATAAAATCAAGGCCTAAAATTTCCTAATAAAAGGATGACACTCAAATGCCCTTAATATTTCTAAAGAGTACTAAAATCAATTAATAAATCATGCAATATAAAAAATACATAACATATAACATGCTTAATATGGTTCTATATTGTCACCTCGTGGTTTAGGAAACATTTATAAACCACTTGCATTCGGCCTTGTGTATTGTACGTCAGGAGAACGCCTGGATGTCAATAGAAGCCCGTATTCCAGAACTAACCCTTATGTTTTCTCTCTCTATGTTTATACACAAGGCATCCTAAAAGACTGATGTGTAGGACATCAGCTGCCCTCCTTTTACTGCTAGATGACTCTGCAAAGTTGAAGGCTTACCCCAGTCAGTCATTCCATGATCTGAGGTGAAGACAAAGGCAGTCTTTCCATCATCCCCATAGAAATCTTCCAGTAAGGAAATCATCTCCTTCACGCCTTCATCAACCTTCTTGATGTTCTCCTTGTACTCCCTGTGCAGTTAGGAAACATGAAAAGCATAATGACAATTGACATTAAACAAAACATTTAAACCAACTTCAGATAGTTTCCTGTATACTGAGCTATAGGTGGTACTACCGAAGAAACTCTAAGACACTCTGAAGGCAGATTCAGAACAAATACATTTCTAGTCCAAATAGTTACACATATCAGCGCTTTGGACACCTGCCTGTCTTCTTAACTATGGATGAAGTTGTTCAACAGACACATTGAATCCACTTATGTTAATATCATTCCTAAAGTGCTTTTGGACCAAAACATTCAGCGCCCTGAAGAGGACGTTTGCGCATGGGTGTGGAAGTGGGTGGAGCAGAAGTTGTCGCAAGGCCATTTTCACAAAAAGGTATGAACGGCGAAATAGAGAGATACTCACCTGTAGTAACCCCAGTACTCAGTTTCCAATTATGAGTTAGGAGGAAATATACGGAGTGACACAGAGTGGCCAAAATTTACAATTTCAACTGGTATCACTGCACATATTTACTCCTAGTACTTGAAGCAAATATACTAACCCACATGGAATGGGAAATAACCATGCAAATCCAGATTTACCAGATGAAATTCTGCATGTGGTAAATACTTCTGTTAAACCCCATCAAATTGGAATTTCCTATTCTATGGGGTTCAACACATATAATTAACACCTGATCTGAGCAAGTCTTAACTGTGTGCAAGAGGATCAGATCTTGCAGGGATGGGGTTAACAGAGGTAGGGAGGGTGCAAGAGGCAAGTGAAGGATGTTGCCTTGTAATGGGGGTGGATTACATGCTCTGCCAATATTTTAGAAGGGAGTAAGTTAGGTACTGGGCCCTGGGCACTGAAGTCAGGCTGCACCCAACTTATTCCTGATGTGATTTTACCACTTGGATTTTCCACTCTTATAACTGAACAGAGAGGATTTACACTCAATTCCGCTTCACTCAACTTGTAATCTGGCACTAGTATTTGTATTTTAGGCCTTTTATTGCCATGTCTTGGAACTATTTTTCAACCAACAGCAGGCTATGGAAACTGTGTCAAAGCAGAAAAGGATCTGGAAATGCTGGTTTTGTCCTTGGACCTCCTTTCGCCATGGGCCCCTGGCTGCCAAAAAAACTAGTTTCAATTAAGTGGAAATGCATCTGGAAATCAAAGCCAGGCTCTAGCTGAGGTATAAGTAAATTAAGAAGGTCTAGGGACTAATAGCAACTTGGTTAATTTAAGCTATAGAATTAATGTGAGAATATAATCACAATAATATCTATTAACAACTAGTAGGGCAAAGGGTTGAAGGTACCAGCAACATACCGCTCTTAAGCGAGAGTCATATGTTCTAGCAGGGTTTAAGGGGGGAAGTCTGGGTACTGTGAATTATGTAACTAAAGAATGAGTTGGCAACTCCAGACCTGAAAGAAGACTCACCCTCCTTCAAGCTTGAAGGCCAACTCAAGGTAGAACCATAAACCTGTAGGTTAATGTGGAACAGACCTTATGTGTGAAACCCCACATTTTCATAGCACCAGAACCAAAGGTCCCATCATGTAAAGAAATACATATTTAAGAATCAGAACTGAAATGTATAAATACAGACACTGAACTAAATTAGCATACAGAGATATCTGGAACAGAATCATCATATCACAAGCTGTTTGCTCGAAGAACAAAATGCAAGTTGCATAAATAACTGCTTAGTTGCCATTGACCGAATATAATTTCTGTTAAAGGTATTAACTAGTTCAATAAGTGTGAGTTTTGAAAATGTGTGTAACCTCTAGTACAATAAATGTGAGTTTTGAAAACGTGTGTAACTTTGACAGGTCAGAGGAGGCTAAATTTTGAATATTAAAGGTCTTTACACACCCTGAGAACAGGTTTGCAGATCTGATAGGAGGACTAAATCGAGTAATACGCTACCAATGTAGCTGTGAAGCTCAGAATTTAAATGAAATATAAAGATGTATATAAAACTGTGAGCAGGGGCAACGTCATAGCAACACACGAATGTGCTTAGGGCTCCTCCCTACCACATGTACCACAGCTGCCTAAGAATTCGAATGAGGCCCAGCAACAAGTACACGATTGGTTAAAGGACACTCTGGCTCAAATCCACTCAGCATGGTGCTAATAGTGGATACTTGCTATCACTAACGGATATAGACCCTACAGAACCTTATGGCATGCAAGTTTCTAGGAGACTAAACTCAAATGTAAGTAAAGATGCAATTGAATTCAATTCTGACGTTCCAAAAAGTTCAGTTGATGCACCCATCAGGACTATATGATGGAGTCCTTCCAATTACCACTTTCTGAGGATATGTGGTGATTATGTGATCCTGGAAATATCTCCATAAGGTGATCCCGGGAATATCTTTAGGCTGAGTGATTAGTGGGAGAATCATAAACAGCCTGCTCCATGATAAAGAAATACAAGACTCACTAGCAAAAAAACTTACTCCTAATTTAAAGGAGAATGACACTGGAGAGATGCATGTGAGTACACTCTGGGAATCACTTAAAGCAATCATAAAGGGACAGGTAATTGCTGACTCACAGTTATTCTACAAAAACTAAAGCTTCAATAAAGGCCAATCTAGAATCCAAACTAAAGGAACTGGAGAGCGTTCATAAGAGAACTGGCCCTCAGGAAATTTGGGGCAGACTACTTTAAGGCAGAGTACAGAATAAAGTTCTATACATGGACAAGGCAGAATACACCCTATTTCGAATCAAACAAAAATATTACAGAGGGGGTAATAAAGAAGGGCAACTATTGGCTGTAGACTGAGAGCCAAATAAACATGCAAAAGAATCAATGAGATTAAAGGTGATGAAGGAACGAAGCATTACACTGATCTGGTATGAGAGAGGCCTGAGGTGTATTTTATGGGAAAGTATTCACAACAGAAGACCTAAGTACCCAAATGACAGAACAATACATGGAAAGTTCAATGTTTAGAACCTCTCTCAAAAACAAGGTATTAGGCCTGAGGAGGAGATCTCAAGCATAACTAAACCTCAGAACGAAACTTCACCGGGCCCGACGGATTACCCCTCAATTTTAAAGAATGTACGGTGGAAGTCTAAGCCCCATTCTGACCAGACTATTCAACAATTTTGCAGACCTGGATTTGGTAACACAGAAAATGACAGGAGGCATGGTGATGGTAATTCCAAAATCAGGGAAAGAGCCTAGCCTAAATAGTTCATACCACCCCATCTCATAACAAACCATGGTCATTCCTGATTGTTTCTGGATGAACGCCCATAAAACCTATAACAATACAATCATATTGTCATTAGACAATGTGAAAGTGTTCAATCATATTAATTGGCACTTTGTAGAAGACACTTGAAACATTTGTTTTTGGTTCCAAATTTAGAGAATGGATGCTACACAGCTACCAAAAACCGCATGTAAGGGTGAGTGCAAACGGAATCTCATCACCACCCTTTGAGATAAGGGTGGGGTACAAAACAAGGATAACCATTGTCTTCTATCCTTTTGCCATCACATTGGAGATACTTGGAAAGACAATGAGTCTATACAGAGACTCCATACAGGTAAGGGGAGTTGGAGGGTGTAATTTAGAACAAACTGAAGCCATATTTCCCTTTAAGAATGTTACCTATAGCCCTCAACCCTTGACATCCTTTAGCAAACAGATCCTCCTTTACCTAACAAGAGGTTCTTTCAAAATAGCCTTATTTATGCCTTAGACCCACTTTCCCAGTAAGTGTGCTAGTCCTGGCAAGTTGCCAGGACAACGTATATTTGATGCAGTTGTGGAACATATGTTATCACGCCACCAGAAACCAAGTGCTTATAAACCTTGAGAAGAGGTCCTCAGTAGCTTGGTGCTCCACTCCCACTCGTCAAAGTCTGAATGCTTGTCCGTTCAAGTCAAAAAGCCTCAGAAGCATGTCTTTTACAGAGCTCCTAGAAGCTATGATTTGTTACATGAAGTATTCTACCAGAAACATATAAGGTCCACTATGCTTGGACTAATGGCATTGACAGTAGGATACGTATTGCCCAATACTTTCTCATCTGTCAGCAAAAAAGTTCCATCAGTTCCATTCAAATATAACTGTTTCAGTAGCCCTCCCCTCCCCTCCCCAAGAAGCATGTGTGAGTGCTTCCATTGTGACCCATCCCGGTTCTTGATCGCAGTGACGCATAGTGACAGAATCTTTAGCCCAGCCTTTTCTATTCATGATAGCCTTTAATGGCCTTTAACTCTAAGGCCCAATCATAAATTCCTAAGGGGCAGTTCAGTTAACCACTTCGCTATTTGTGTATTCTGAAGCCACACTCTTTTGAATGTTTGCTCAAATATCTCTGGCCTGCTTCGCTGGCATTTGTGACACTTGACCAAGAACTATATTTAGGGATGAGACACTTTTGTTATACCTTTTTCAAGAATATGTATATGTGATCTAGTCAGTGGTGGAGTTCATTTCTGTCACAACTGCTCCTGTTTTTGGGGGCAGTGGATTTGTTTAATACATACATACATCTGATTTGCTTTAATTATTTTGAAAGTCAGAACAGTGAATTCTGAGAAGATGGTAAGCAGTACCCTTCCCGGAAGCCATCCTTGAGATGAGAATCTCTGCTTCAACCTGGTTGATTTGATTTTCAAATTGAAAAGCATGCACGGACTAGCAGAGTGTTGGTACCCAACTCTCACGACTTACTCATGTAAGTTGATCTCCTGAAATTCACTGAATGCTGCTCATTTCTTCATGGCTAGGAACAAGCCTGATGGCATTGCTTTAACTCTGCTATTCTGCTCTGTAGCTCCGCCAAACTGCCTGCGCGGAAAATCTTAGCTAGTCAATGAGTCCAAAGACACAGGCACAGTACTTAGAAGACCCACCTCTGTCTCACAAGTGACCAGAAGTGGCCTCCCTATTACCACTTTTTATTGTTTTGATCCCCCTGGCCTTGTCTTTGAGTGCAACGGCCCATCATCTGGTTGGGTTGTGCCCCTTGTCCTTCTGAGCTCCCACATTGTTGTCCCTCTGGATGACATTTACCTCCCTTCACCCATCAACAAGGCACAGTACCACTGAGTGCAAATTCACTAACTTGGTGTTACTAGTACCCCCAGCGGGCAAGATATCCACATTTTAAAGGACGGGCACTCCAAACCTTAAATCAGATGACCATTAAAACTTTCTCACATAGCCTTATAGCCTGCCGTAGCGGGCTATACGGGCCATTAAAGGCCTGCTTCAGCGGTAAAGGGAGTGGGCCTTTAATGGCCAGTATAGCTCGCTACGGAGGGCTATAAGGCTATTAGAACATTCCAGCCCTAGAGGGTAAAATGTTCGAATAAGTAAAACAAAGACCTCACGGAGCCAGAGGGGTATGAAAACCCTTCGGACTCCATGATGTGTTTGTTCACAGCTACAGCTGTGACAGGAAAACATTGGAATGTTGATGCTCCGGGCTTCTACCGGCCATAAGAAGCCCGGAGCACTCCATTGTGTTCAATGGAGCGCTCAACATCGCAAAGTTCTCATTAACTTTCTTCACTTTCCCAAACTCTGAGAGACATTAGATTCCACTGTAGAGTACCCGTTTCAACTGGTGATAAAATGACAATGTTTCATTTCAGGTAGCTTTTGGTGTTTGCACTCAGTACTGTCTTGAATAGTAAAACTCGCAAACTAGTAACAAAGTAATCAGGTTTTGCTTGGACGACCCCAGTCTCCATTTTGCAGTACAGATTTAGTTACTGTGTTACATGTTAGCGAAACATGTATGAACCATCTAAATGCTTTAATGTAAATACATTGTGTTACTTTTTTGTGTTTCTCGTTTTCAGGAGTGTATCGCGGCCACTCATTTATTACTTTTTCATTGACTTTTTTGATTTCTGTGCTTTTGGCTATTTGACTTTTACTTACATAGATTTATAGATGTGCAATATTATGAAAGAGCGCAGTTTTACAAAACCCACCACTTGGACAAGTACATCTTTTTTACAACTGTGATTAAGTGTGTTGCACAAAACCTCGACTCAACTTTACAACACAGTGAGTTAAACTTTGCACTTATGCACTGTTGCTCCAACAGTTAAGAAAGGGCAATTTTTAAACTGTGTCTGGAGATTCTAGTGTCCTGCTTTCTTGAAAACCAGGAAACTCACCCTTGATACTGCTTGGTGGACCCTGTGATTGCAGGCTTCGGGGAAACTCCATATTAGTTGTATCCCATCTAGTTATAGGTAGAGATGATCAGTGAAGACTGATTCCCTTGTGTTGTTGAGTTTTAAAGACCAACCTTCCCAAACAGCACCTACCTCATGCAAAATACCTTGTTATAGAAAAGTGTTCCATTACATTACGCACAAATTATGTAAACCACTCCTAATGCATTATTTCAGATTTAGGTAAAAAAAACAATCATGAATACATTTTCTTTAAAGTCAATGTTCAAAAAAAGTGCAAAAGGATCAGTTTTTTTTCCATATGCAGTTTGTAACAGCATAGATGAACTTTTTTCTAAAACGAATCACAGATTGGCTCCAACATTTTCTTGATGCATTGTTTTCTTCCATAATGAGAAATGTTCAGATCTTTTCCACACTGTTGTATGCAGAATCATTCTATTTTGGGACCCAGTTGGTCATCCTGACTAGAGCAGTAGGCCGGTATTGACTTGTGCCAGTGACTGGAGGTGTGGGCATCAGCACTGACTTTTGAGGACCAATAATTATTTTTCAGCATCAAAGTTTGACCCAAAGCAAGAGAGAAAGGCAGAAAAGGGAGAATGAAGGAGGAAGAGAAAAATAGGAAAACAGGGACAATGGGGGTATGTGAAAACCTGGAGCAGTGCGATAAAGAGACCAAAAGTGTAGGGTGGTGGAAGAAAGAGGCATACGGTGAAATGAAGATTGCGTACCCGTGGTATTGATTAAGCCTGGCATTCGGCAGCAATGGCGGTGAGCTTGTAAGAAAACAATTTGGGACTTTACACTTATTTCTTTACAAATTGAACACTGACAGCAGGTGCCCCATCGGTATTGCAGGGATCAAGTAGACCTGTGCGCCACACATCCGATACACCCATTTGAACGTGATCAATTAGTTATTACTGTTAGTCTTAAACACATAGATCTTTCACTGCACAAATTTTGAATTTCTGAAAGTAAATGCCTTTTTGACAATTAAAGATATACTGAGCTTACATAAATCGAATGTCCCATTTTTGCTGTATCCGGCTGTTGTAACTAAAGCATGAATTCTGGAGTGGCTTCAGTAAAAGAGGCACTTCTCAATAGTTAAATACCAACATTAAGTAGGTTGAAAAGTTTCCCTGCCTAAGAATGTTATAGCAAAAAACTTTTTATAATAGATTGTCCCACCAAACACGAGTTCTTGCACATTTTTGTGAAAAATCTACTATGCTGATTTTTTTGTTGCAATTTAAACTTCGCTAATATTTTCAAGATTTTCAAGGTTGCTTAGAAAACCTCAGGACGTTCACCTAGGAAAAGCTTTGCAGATCCTTAAGTCAGCAAAAGAGCTGCTTGCTATTAATGATGTAACTGATCTTTTTCATTTTTAGCTCAAGACATTCCCTCTATTTTTTTTTCAAAATCTGTATTGATTTTATAACCTATTTTGTGCCAAAAGGCACAGTTCAGAATATACACAGTGCCTGGATTGACTTAATAACACAAGGTTTATTCAGAGAGCTATACAATTTTGAGTGGCATATGACGATGGCCATTAGTCCTTGCTGCAATAACTTCCCGTTACATTGTAAAGAAAAGGCGACGTAACATCCAACACCCCGTTAACTCCCTGTACCACCACCCACCCATTAGAGTCCCACTGCCCTTATGGGATCGACTAGACATATCTAGGATATAAAAGAAAGGTTTCCATTAATGAAGGCCTAGTGAAATTGGGGCAAAACCAAAGAGTCATAAAATCCGTTGTAAGTAAAAAAAGAGGTTTAAATGGAATAATGAAGGAAGGAAGGGGGAGAGGAGGGGAGAGGTTAAGAAAATCCATGTGTAGAGAAGAAGAGCCATTAGACCAATAGGGACATCTTGAGAGGTGAGAATGGAAATTTAAGACTATCACCCTACAGGACTGAGGGGGAGACAAATGGTGTTCATGCAAGGTTTAAGGAGACAAATAGAAAGGGCATGTGGGGCCTAGTGTAATTTTTGGAAGAATCTGAGAACTCATGAAGCAGAAGTCTCAACATCTTACGCAAACCACTTTTTTCTTCTCTACAGAGTGCTGTGACTCCGCCTATGCCCACTTAATGACCTCTTCTCTCTAAGTTGATTCTATAAGGGGGCCGGAGGTATCTTAGCAAACAGTAATGCAGGGTCTATGATTCTTGTGGTGACCTTTTTATTTTTCAGCCGGGGGAATATGCCCGATATACAGTGTTATAAGTTTACAATATCTGTGCGTTCTGTAACGTGTGCAATATTAATGAGTACATCAGCCCTATATTGCTGCAATTCAGGTCAGCCCCTAAAATCACTAAATATCAGCGTGTGGGGAACGGCATTGAGGGGAAGAATCTGACACTGTGGGATAAATCAGATGAAGTCTACGTGAACTAAGGTAGGATCTATGCAATTTGTGAAATTGAATACATTTAAACCAGGTATTTCTCAAGTTCTTATACGGATATTCGAGGATTTTGTGCCAGGCTTTATCAATAACATATTGACGTACGGCTATCTCCCATTTATTGGCTTTATCAATAACATATTGACGTACGGCTATCTCTCATTTATTGGCTTTATCAGTAACATATTGACGTACGGCTATTTCCCATTTATTGGCTTTATCAGTAACATATTGACGTACGGTTATCTCCCATTTATTTCTCAACTGGAGTATATCAGTATTCATGTATTGTAGAAAGGACCTATTAATCTTCTCCCATGTCCTATAGTATGCAACGTGTGGAGGAGTGCGTTTGAGGCTGGATGCAGATCCTGAATATTGCAGTGTGTCTTGAGTGCCCCTTTAGCCTTATAGATGTATCCCAGAAAGTCTTCAGCAAAGTGATCCTGTCCCATCTCCATAGCTGGATAGAGGAAAACAGCATACTCTCTTATTTGCAGGCGGGTTTCAGGGCCTCCACAAGCACCCTAGATCTGGTGTTCTGATTTGTCCTGCTCATCTGGAAGGAAGTTAAGATCAAGAGGGGCCATCTGTATGTTGTGTTTGTCGATCCTAAAACGGCATTCGATTCCATCGATCTCACTAGGCTCTGGGCTGCCCTTAAGGACCTTGGACTCCCATATGGCCTGCTCCAACTTCTGGTCCGCTTACATCAAGATAATTATGCGAAAGTCAGGTGGAACTCCGATGGCAGTTTAACCAATAACATACTGATTTCCAAAGGGGTGCGCCAGGGCAGTGTGCTGGCCCCAACCCTGTTTATCTTGTACATGAACGGGCTCATAAGTGATCTTTATGATTGTGGCGGTGACCCGCCAAAACTGCAGGAAGCTGATACCCTCTCTGCTATTCGCAGACGACACGCTGCTCATTTCTAAAACCCCAATGGGCATTCAGAACGTGTTAACTAAGTTTGTGTTAGCATGCAAAGACATGGGCCTTGAAATAAACTGTTTAAAAACAAAGTTTATGGTTTTTAATCCCTATAAATCCACCAAGGGGAAAGTGAGGTTGGGTACCCAACTCCTAGAGCAGGTCAAGGTCTTTAATTATTTGGGTATTAGAATTAGCGACAATATGCTATGGATTCCCCAAATCCAGAAGAGTGTGCTGACACTTCAGCAAGTGGACTGTGCAATAGTTAGGAGAGCTAAACGTTCAGCCTTCCTCCCAATTTCTCCCATTTTAGAAATACACCGGGCCAAAGGATTGGGAGCAGCCCTTTATGGTGCCGAGTTGTGGGGGCTGCAGCATCTTAATCAGCTAGAGGTCACGGAAAATACATTTTTAGGATCGATTCTTAATGTTCCAGTGAATACGCCTTTATTACCCCTACGCCTTGATCTAGGACTAAGGTCTATTACCCACTTTGCTGCTCATGTTTTGGATAAGACTCTGGACTAGTAATACCCAGATTCCAGTAAAGGACGCTGTGGAAGAACTATTAACCCTTCAAAGGCAGTCAGGGCGTTTGGTTTGGTTTGAAAAGGTTAAGGAGTGTTTTTTTAAATTGGGCTGGGGACCATGTTGGATGATCCGCAGTTAAGTACAAAAAAAATGGTTCCCCAGATCAAAAAAAGATACTGGAATTTTATTGATTCTCTTTGCACTGATACTAGGTAACTTGGCCCTTAAACCATCAGATTCTTAAATGTAAAAAAGTTGTTTTATGTTTGATTTTTACATGGATGATGTTGAACCCGCACTGACACGAGCACTTTACATACAATTTAGGATTGGGGTTCTCCCACTGAATGTCATGAAAAGTAGTTGGGCGAACGCTACTGTAACGCCTTTGTGTCCCTCCTGTAGTATTATCCCAGAAACTATTGAACACAAGGGGCCAGATATACGACCGTTTTTTGCGGTTGCAGAGGGGTTTCAGCCCCTTTGCGACTGCAAAAAACGAGTTGGCCATGTACTATTCCTATTTTGCGAGTCGCAAATTATTTGCAACTTGAAAAATAGGAATAGCGAGTCGCTATTAGGAAGGGGCGTTCCGAGGGCGTACCTTCCTAATAGCGAGTCCTCCAGCTATGTATGACTCTTTTGCGTGACCTGTATTCCATCATAGATACCCAAGTCAGACCTCAGATGCCCATTGACCTAGGCCACCCAGCAGTTAGCCTCTCGTTCACAAGGGAGGAGATCCTGTCCTCATTGGACGCAATTTCCCCTGCAAAAGCCCCGGGCCCGGATGGTATTCCTGGCGACCTCTTTCGCTCGGATAGGGAAAACTGGGTTTTATACTTCATGTCACTAGCTAATGACATAGCCGACGGGGGGAGGATTCCAGATTCATGGAAAGAGGCCGAAGTGATACCGATTTTTAAGAAAGGGGATAGGTCGAAGCCCTCCAACTACCGCCCGATCAGCCTTATCGACTGTGCCCAAAAGGTCTTCTGCCGCTCCCTCCTAGCTAAGATCCAGGATTGGATAGATGAGAACAACATCCTCTCTCCCCTCCAAGCGGGTTTCCGGCGGAAGACTGGCACTACCGACCAGGTGTTCCGTCTTGTCTTACTGTATTGGAAGGTAGTTGTGTTGGGCAAGGGCAGTCTATATCTTGCCTTTATAGATTTAAAAACAGCTTTCAACCTTGTACCCAGGGATTCAGTTTGGCGGGTACTCAGGGATATGGGGATGCCTTTGTCAATCCTGGAACTCCTAATCAGGCTACATGAAGAGAACTTTGCCCGTGTGAGATGGGGGGATCAGGGACAAAACACAGAGCCCTTCAGGATCCAGCGGGTGGTCCGTCAGGGCTGTGTCCTAGCCCCTACACTTTTTTCCCTATATGTTAACCAAGTAGCAGAGCTACTGTGCTCCATCCCAGCTGACGCCCCGTCATTAGCAAACCATAAAATCCCCACACTTTCATTTGCTGATGACACGCTCCTGGTCTCAAAAACACCAATGGGCCTCCAAAAATTATTAAATCATTTCAAAGCTTTCTGTGATGAAAGGGGTCTGGTTATTAATACCGATAAAACCAAGTTAATGATGTTGAACCCTCACAAGACCTTCAAGGGGAAATTGCTCTTGGACAACATTCCGCTTGAGAGGGTTAGCTCTTTCGACTACCTGGGCATCAAGTTGTCTGAGGGAATGGCCTGGAAGAACCACCTAAAGAAGGCATCCTTGAAATTCTCCCAGATTACTGGAGCTCTGAGGCAGGAGCATTGTCTGTCATACACCAAACCGGTAGCACCTGCCCTTAAATTGTATAGCTGCAAGGCAGTGAGCAGTGCTCTCTATGGGGCGGAGTTGTGGGGCGCAACAAATGTAAGTGATCTCATAGTAGTGGAGAATAAGTTCCTCAGAAACCTGGTATCCCTTCCCCAAAGCACCCCCCTCCTCCCTCTTAAACTCGATCTGGGCATCAAGCCGATTAATGACCTGGTGAGGCTTCGCCCATTGCTCTTTTTGCACAGATTGACCACCACTCCAGATCTGGCATCGTATGCCGCAGCCTTCAGTGAGGTTTCTGCCTTAGATACTAACAATAAGATCAGCTGGATCAAGTATGCAAACAACCTTCAGACAAGCATTGGCTTGCCACAACAGGTCATAGGCCACCCACCGACCTATACTAGGGACCACGTAAAGCAAGTTTATTGGGCATCGGTTGATCAGAATAAATTTGTACAATCCAAACATGGCTCCTTAGCTGATGCCTTTATGGTCTCGAAACCCAACTGTTCCCTAGAAAGCTTCTTTGATGTCACCAAGGTCCCAGCCAACAGGAAATTGTAAATCCAGTTTAGGCATGGCAGCCTACCTATTAATGCTTTTACTAATTCTTGGATGAATAATAAAACTCGATCCAAGGGCTGTCCTTCTTGTGCTTGTCCATACGAATCAACTGGCCATGTCCTTTTTGCCTGCCCAGCTTACGTGAAACCAAGGAGTAAATGGTTAGCTCCTGTGTGCAGACAACTAGGGACCCGAAATTCAGAGGATGCCGTGCGCATTTTAAAATCAGATGCAAGACCCTTGTTTGCTTGCGCAACTGCAAACTTTTTAGGTAACTGCTGGGCGATTAGAAGGAAGGTATTGTTGAAATTCTTGCCTGGCCCTGATAGATAAAATGGCAACCGCGACGACCCGGCAAGCGAGGACTAATTTGTAATTTGAAATGTATGTTTTTAGACTGTATATACCTGTTTTTATGGAATTATTTTATGCATAGCAATATTGTTAATGCTGGATCTTGTACAAGGGCGCGACCAAGGGGTAAAAGGAGCGTTAATACATTGTTTATGTTGTTTGGGTTAACAATCTGATGATTGTTCTATGTAATTGCTGCCAATGCACTAGCACTTTATTCATGTGGCCCCATTCCCCCGCTCTGTATGGCCGGCGATAACATAATTATGATATGCCACCTTATTTATGTACACCAGAGTACTTCTCATCATTCACTTGCGCACTTTTCTCTTTGACTGTTTTATAACTTAGAATGTTTTTAACTTGACTTGTGTGGCTGTATCTTTTATGGTTTTTATCAACCGAAATAAAGAGAATTTGACTTGACTCTTTTGCGACCGCAATTGCGGTCGCAAAACAGTCGCAGTTTACCACCCTTCTCAGAAGGGTGGTAAAGCATTCGCAAACGGGAAGGGGTTTCCAGGGGACCCCTTCCCTTTTGTGAATGCAAGGGAAAATATTTTTTAAGGGCAGGTAGTGGTCCAGAAACGAAAACGTTTCATTTTTTCTTTTTTAAATGCATCCCGTTTTCCTTTAAGGAAAATGGGCTGCATTTTTTAAAAAAACTGCTTTATTGAAAAGCAGTCACAGACATGGTGGTCTGCTGATCCCAGCAGGCCACCATCCCTGTGAGGCAGGCCATTCCCAATGGGGTCGCAAATTGCGAGTGACTCATGAATATTGATGAGCCTCGCATTTTGCGACCCCATTGGGAATCGCTAACAGTGTCTCTGACACTGTTGTACATTGGATTTAGCGCCTCACAATTTACGACTCGCAATTTGTCGTAAATTGCGAGTCGCTAACTCCAATGGTCATACATCTGGCCCTTTGTCTTCTTCTGTCCTGCCTATGCTGGCCTGAGAAAAACATGGATTATCCCGGCATGTCGGTTGCTGTCGTGAAGTTATCTATTTTAGGTATGATCCTATAACACCACTCTTGAATGATGCACAGGACTATGAAGTTGTTGTCACTCTTTTATGTTTTTATCATTATTGAATTATTGTATGTCATGTGTTTTTATGTATGTGTATGATCAAGTTATTGATCGAATAAACTTGATAGAGTGCCCCTGGTATTGCAACATTTAATGAACACATACCCTCAATAGCAAGGTTTTCAACAAAAGTTTTTTTTTACTCTTGAAGCATATTATTGACACATTTTCATCTCATAGTGCTCCTCAAAACGCGTTTCAGATTCCTTTGATTGCATGGTGACAAGAGTTCATGGAAAACCTATCACATACATTTTACAAGACGTTAATTGGCAACAGAATTTTAATTATGTTTTACAATGTTAAAAATCCTTTGATTACCTTGAGTAGGGCCGGTGGGCGTGACCATTTGTGTCTAATCCCAGCAGATGTAAGAAGAAGACAATCTTATCCTCATTCAGTTTGGAGAATAACGTCTGGTTGCTTTTAGCAGAGTGAAAGAAGTCCTAGATAGAAGTGAAAACAAACCTTGTAATCATATTAAGCCTGTAGAACTGAGTTCTGAGTACAGTGAAATGTTGTAGAGTACATTTCCTTAAAAGAATGCCAGAATGCTAATAAAGAGGACTCCTTGTGACTAAGTGTCTAAATTCTAAACTGCTTTGCTAAGGAGCATAGATGTAAAAAACATAAGGAATATAACAAAAGAGCGGCAATGAAAATGTTTATTTGTTTTATGTGAAAATGTGTAAGGTGCAATATTTCATGAGAGCTTCTAGGCGCCATCAGAATAGCTGAATCATGTTGGGATGGTTTTGTTACACAAAACCTTCATTTTTAACTGCTTTTGTATGGAGAAGAATATGTCTGTGGTGATGAGGTAAACTATTCAAGAGGGATGCTGCCTGCACAGTGCATCTGCTGACTCCACCGGATGAGTGTTTCAATCTAAGGGAGCTAATTAAGTTCAGGTCTGAAGGCTGGAGCTGTCTCAGTGTCCAATTCACAAAGCCACTTGCACACCCAAGTTAAAATTAGGTGCGCTCATAGATTAATGAGCAAAATTTCATAATTTGCAGTCAGAAGAGATGAATTTTTATTTGCAAATTGACTTATTCACATATAATATTACACTTGTCCGGTGTAACTCAACCTGGGACTAAATCTCCAACATGGCCAGGGAGTGGGCATTTCAGGGTTTGCAAAGTCATGCAAAGCTAGTGAACACCCACAATGTTGTACATTTGCAGTTATTCAAAAACATTTTCATGGATAATTCTCACCACAGATAAAATTGGCAGTTTACTTCTGTCAAGTGCAGGAGGATTTCCCATCTAAGATACCTATAGGAAGGGAACACCACCAAAGTTGGTGGGGTTTAGGGGAAGTGGTTTCTCCATGGGGAGAAATAGAGAGTTGTGCCAGGCAATTAAACAGAAAATGTGCTGGGGGGCCTTATTGTGTAACACACTATGAACACAAAACTTAAGTGTCTTGTCTCTTTGTTAAGAGCACATCTCCAGAAGCAGAACTGTAGACATCAACTCCTGCCATTCCTGCATCAGGTGTTATTGTGCTGTTCATAATCAAGTGGGTGTATCCTAACAGCTTACCTTTACAATGAAAGAAGAGACTTTCACATAAAAACTATCACCAAATCAAGCTTTATTGAGCATCAAACTGCCATTTCTCCCAGCCCTGAAAGAAACAATACTCTTTTACTTCGACACGCTCTGCAGTCTTCAAGTACAACAAGTTGAACCATCCTTTATGGACAAAATTGTGCCACACACCAACTAGAGTTTGTCTACACCAACAACAGTTGGGGCCCTTTTCCACTACTGAAAGTGATATTACATTGATTAAACTTCTTGCTCTCAACAACATCTCCAATGATATACAAAGAAATCCTCAGCACACGTCATAGGTGTATCAACAATTCGTTAAGTGCACGATGTAAGCACAAATTATACACAAGTTATTTCAATTCTTATTTTCTTTCTTTATTCTTTTGGTCTTGCTTCAGAAAGCCAACACGTGTTTCGTCGCTTACAAAGGGAAATTGTCCCGCGACTTTCTCAAGGCGACCCTTGACCTTGCCAGGTAGGTCGCTCCCCCACCACACAGCTCCGCCTGTGCTGTCCGCCCGCTGCTGCTGCTGGTAAGCTACAGACCCAAGACCTGCTGACCTTCAGGAGGCTACTCAAGACCTGGCTGTTCGACCAGTAGCAGCATCCCCCCCTTCCCTCTCCCCAGCGCCTTGAGACCCTCGCGGGTAAGTAGTGCGCTCTACAAATTCTGTGATTGATTGATTGATTGAAGGCTGCATAAACACAAACAAAACACAGGCCAATGTAACACCTTACAATGTTTTCAGGTGTCAATTATATTATTCTGAAATCTCCCCGTGTCAGAAGTGGAAAACAACTCCAAGTAGACATGTATTAGCATGCACAGGGTGGGCAATGCAGAGCATGAGCCAAAGGAAATGCCCAATACCATGAACAACAAATAATACCATAAGATCAAAAGATCCCAATTACCTAATGCAGTAATGGAGGAAAATAAGAGTGACAAGCAAGTGACATTGAACCTATGTATCATTCCAAGACCGCTGCTTTACCTCCATGTGAAAAGCCATTATCAAAATATAGTGAGTCACACAAAGCCTGTCCCGTGACCCTGACTAGTGAAAGTCAGGCAAACGTCTATAAGGTGCATTCAAGTGGTGACGGAAGAGTGACTACAGTATCCACCTCTGTAACCCCAAACCGTGAATTTGTGGAAACTCAATAAATACCTATGTCCTTTTTGATAAAGACCTCTGTAAAGTAAGAACAACCACTGGTTAGCAGACCATAAAAACAGGCTGCCCACTCTCTAGTACTCAACTCCCACACACAATCTGGACACCTACTTCTTCTGTGCATGCTAATACATGTCTACTTGGAGTTGTTTTCCACTTCTGACACGGGAGATTTCAGAATAATATAATTGACACCTGAAAACTTTGTAAGGTGTTACATTGGCCTGTGTTTTGTTTGTGTTTATGCAGCCTTGAGAAAGTCGCGGGACGATTTCCCTTTGTATGCGACGAAACACGTGTTGGCTTTCTGAAGCAAGACCAAAAGAATAAAGAAAGAAAATAAGAATTGAAATAACTTGTGTATAATTTGTGCTTACATCGTGCACTTATCGAATTGTTGATACACCTATGGCGTGTGCTGAGGATTTCTTTGTATATTTTGTTGGCTTTGGCCGCTATGTTGGGGAGGTTGGTGGTTCTCCTCACCTTACAGCACCGTCTTCCAAATAAGTGGTTTTATGTACAAATACATGTGTTATTCTCCTGAGTGGCGCCAATATACCTAAGCATTATACCACTGTTCATTAGTAGTTACATAGTTCTGTTAGGAGGCAGCCCAGGAGGCACAATGACAACATTTACCAGCGAAAGGATGAACAGGGGCAGAGAGGCAGAGGACCTTTTTAATAATATATCAGGAAACATTGCTACATTAGCACAAGGTGAACAATCATCTAGACAAGAGGGTCTAAGAGAGAAATTCATGAGGTTGGAGAGGCTGAGGAAGAGTGAAATGTCCAAGTGGTGAGACGCCGCCACTTTGAGACAATATATTAGAGTAAAAAGAATTTCCAGGGGTCTAAGGTCACAAATAATACCTACATATGATGACCTTGAGGCGGACCTACTGGTTACCTGGGAAAGAGAACTTACAAACAATTCAAACAGGTTAATGGGGATTCTCATCGAGAACTGTGACAGGAAAGTTTCACAACTACAGAAAGACATAGACCTATTTGAACAAGAAATTAAACAATTGAATTTATCTGAGGCAACCGAGAAGAACTTTGCAAATTTTAAATGACATAATGCAACGTAATCTTTCTGATATTAAACAGCGAAAAACAAGAAAATTGAAGAGGGATAAACATGATTATTCAAGTGGCAGGATCTTTACGTTCGCCAAAAAGTATGATCATCTAGTACCTAAAAATGGTCAGCCAGGCTCTAATGAAGGCAAATCAATACGTTCCAGTTCAACATCTTTGGATACTGCTCAGACCAGTGGCAGTGAGTCTGATAGAGGAGAGGGTCCATACAGTGTTCCACATAGGGAGAATCGTTTTTTTACAGGAAGTTCAGAGAATAAAGAAAGGAAACAGAGAGAACAGACGCCCCGCACCAGCAGCAAGACAAGGAGGGGAAAGAGAGGGAGCGCAGGGAGAAGAGCGGCCAGGGGTGAGAACCAGGTCCTGGAAGCTGAAGAAATAGGTGACGTTAATGTGGTGAATTTGACAGACAAATGTTTTTCTGATGATGCTCTATCTGTTTTAACTAAAGGTATGAGTTTTTGTCCCAACAGTATTGATAATTTATGTGGTCTGAAAATAGATCTTTATAAATTTGTGAGAAGGATGAAAATCAAACAACATTTTCAAATGATGGATTATGGCAATAAAGATTTGCAACAAAGTCATAGGGTCTTTGCCTCTAGAGCACTCTCAATTCAAGATGTATTGGATACAAGATTACTATTGTCAATAACAGATTGTGAGGACGAGGTGGTGACCTCTGACATGATAATGCGTGATCTAAACATAGTCAGTGACTTTAGCATTACCAGTAACTTGAAAGAAAAGTCCAAATGGACTCCAACATTATTTACGGGAAATAACATAGACATTTTCCACAAACTGGTGATCTCAGACCTAGACAGACATATGGACAAAAAAAGACATAAGAAGATTAAGAGGGACAATTTGACACATAAAGAACGTGATGCCCTAAAAAATTTGATGTGTGACTAGAGCATTACGATTCGGGAAGCAGGCCATCTGGTCTTCCGGAAACGGATAAAAACCTTCTTGTTTCCATAAACTGATATGTAGTTCATGAACTTCGGCCTCTAGCGCTGGGATGCCTTTGGTAACCAGGCGCTTTACAAATGTTTTTACAATTACAATAAGGGGGGAACATAGTCATTATGCATAGCACGGACTATGACCACGACATCCTCTCTCAACTAAATGATCAGGAGTGTTATGAGCCTCTCCCTAATAACCCGATTTGGACTCTGACAGATCACATAAACAGACATTTAAAACAATGGCATGGGCAAGGGTTACTTGTTGATAATGAGTTGACTTACTTGAGAGTTGACCGGCCTAGGTACCTGGGCATATATGCGTTACCGAAGATACACAAAGACCTTCCCTTTCCTCTCGGGAGACCCATTATATCTGGCAATGATGGGCCAACTGAGAGAATGTCAGAATACGTGGACACTTTCTTGAAACCTATGGTCAAGAACTTGCCATCATACATCCGCGACACAAAGCATATCTTAGGGATTATGACAGACCTTAACTGGGAAGAAAATATGACTTTGGTAACCCGTGACGTTACTCCACTGTACACCAGTATCAGGAGAGACATTGGTCTACGTGCAATTAGAAAGATCCTTAACACCAGATCAGCTAGTGCATGGAATCACACAGAGATGCTGATCAATATGATTGAGCTCATTTTGGACAACAATGTTTTTTTGTTCAAAGAGAAGTGGTACAGACAGAAGCAAGGGGTTGCCATGGGCTCCAGATTTTCTCCCTCGTATGCTAACCTTTTTATGGGTTGGTTCGAGGAGATGAAGATCTGGGGTCCAATGGGATCAGAATGGAATGACTCCATCCTATATTGGGGCAGGTACATCGATGATTGCCTGATGATATGGACAGGCACATCCAGCAAGTTGATCGAGTTTTTTTATTACTTGAACAGTAATGAATATAACATCAGATTCACTTTTCAGCACAGCAAAAGGAAAATCTCATTTTTAGATGTTGAACTGTATATCAGAGAGAATAAGATTCACAGTAGACTCTTTCGCAAAAAGACAGCTTGCAACGCATTACTACATGCGTCCAGTGCTCATCCTGCTCACCAGATTAGGTCCATCCCCTTTGGTGAACTAATCCGGGAGCGACAGAATTGTAGTCATGATCCGGAATTTAAGGAATGCAAGAAGGGAATGCTGGCCCGCTTCCAGAGAAGGGGCTATGACAGGAATACACTCACTAAAGCGGAACAAAGATTACGTGGGGTAAAAAGACAAGATACTCTGAGAGAACGCACTGAACCTACCCGGAAAGAGGCCAAAATACGGATGGTGACAGGTTATAACACCTGGTCAGGTGTCTTAATGCGCAGTCTTAACAGGCATTGGCACATTCTGAGGGCAGACAGATCCCTTAGCGATAACATCTCGGACAGACCCAACATTACCGACAGACGGGGGGTGTCACTGAGGAATTTACTGAGCCCGAGCTACCCAAGGGTTGAGACGAAAGAAAGTTGGCTTACACAACGGACGAAAGGTTTTTATGGGTGTGGACACTGCAGTGCATGTAAGTGGGCATGCAACAAGAAGACACAGTTTAAGGGCCCAGGTGACAGAACCTATAGAATAGTGTCTAATATAAATTGCCAGACGAAATTCATTGTGTACATTATTGAGTGCTAATGCAAGAAAAGATATATCGGTAGCACGATAAGAACGCTGCGTGAAAGAATAGGAGAACCTATGAGAGCGGTCAAGCAAGGGGACATGAGATATCCCATCACGGGGCACATAGCTCAATGCTCCGCTCAGACCTCGAACAAACACTTTGAATTCTATGGCATTGAACAAACTAAGCGACATCCCAGAGGGGGCAGCAGAGAATTAGCCTTACGTAGGCGAGAGGCACTTTGGATTCTTAGACTGCGTAGCACTGAGATAGGGCTTAATGTAGACCAGGAGCTACATTATTTTCTGGGAAGATAAATGCATAGAACTGCTTTACTCTGTGCTTTACAACTGGTCTCGGTGTCATGAGGGTTTTTTTTTTTTTTAAATGAAAAAGAAAAATTTCCGTTTACCTGCATTCTACGTTGAGAAATTTGCCTGGTATTTTTAATTGTTGCTTTCTGTACATTGTATTCCGTGATTCTGTTTTTTTCTCTCCGTTATATATAATTTGTATTGTTCTATCCATACACAAATTTTTATATTCCAGTACAATGAGGGGATGGAGAAATTTTGTGCGAATGATCACGTTGAGCACATCTCACTCATGGTTCATAGCACACCTTGAGAAACAATCACTATAGTCAATTTACCCGGACACACGTTCTGAAAGGGTGCTTTAACTACTTATTGAGCCTTTTTGATTAGCTAAGGTAACCACATTCGTCCGAGAAACACGTTACAAGATGGCGCCCAGTGGAGTTTATATGGACATTTGTTAATATATGCCCTGTGTAATCAGCGACACGCTTGAATATAGGTTTTACTTTGAAATAACAGTATGTAATATGGGTCGGGAGTTTTGGGGAGCTGTATAATGAGTACAGAGGTCAGAGTAATGAGTTTGCTTTTGGACATCGATATTTTAAGATGGCCACCAAGAAGTGGGACATGGCTTTAGTCCTTCGTCTATTTTGATAATCAGGTTGTGTGAATGAGACTTGGTTTTTGTCCTCTCTTCATTTCAATGAATTGATTAGTGGAAGTTTGTATTTAAGCAGCTTCGCATGGCTTCTTTCTGTGTTCTCATTCTCGACCTACGGAGAGCGACGTTTGGGACGAGACCGTCAGACTCACGGTAAGAGTGGGACTAGGTTTGGGTGATGTGTTTGTCTTGTAGTATGATAACTGTAAAGTCATTTTGGGTAACTGATTTGGCGTGTAAGCATTTGAGATTGAATGGTGGTTGACACTTAGTATGCCGAATAATGATGTGGCATAGAGTACAGGATTATCACCGTATTAGCCATCACGCTATATGTGGTTTGGCTCTACTTTACATGAACTTTGATTGTGCAACTCTCATATAATGGGATGCATTGGTTTGAAGAGTCAGTGATACTGTGAAAGTATATTAGGGAGGACACATTTTGAAGCAGTGTTTTATGTTGTAGAGGGACATAAGAGATATTCTGGTCGCGAATTTTGGCGAAAGAGATAACAAACGTAACGTGATATATATTACGGTGTGTATGGAATGATCTGCCAGATGATTCTAGCGAGGGCTGACATGTTGGCTTACAGAACAGGCTTGGCAAACACGAGGATAGATGTCATGTTGGTTGAAATTGTGCATTTGGAATGAGCACGTACTTTTACTCAAATAGAACTGGTTACATTGTTTTTGTAAGGATTTTACACATTGGGACATCCCTGTTATTACTATTTTTAGAGCTCAAGATTTGGGGACAAAATAGGATCCCTCAGATGCATGGACTGCCTTATTGACGTTGCGCAAGATACTGAATCCCTTTGTGGGTTGGAAATATCACCACAAAAGAAGTAGGTGTCCAGATTGTGTGTAGGAGTTGAGTACTAGAGAGTGGGCAGCCTGTTTTTATGGTCTGCTAACCAATGGTTGTTCTTACTTTACAGAGGTCTTTATCAAAAGAACATAGGTATTTATTGAGTTTCCACAAATTCACGGTTTGGGGTTACAGAGGTGGATACTGTAGTCACTCTTCCGTCACCACTTGGATGCACCTTATAGACGTTTGCCTGACTTTCACTAGTCACGGTCACGGGATAGGCTTTGTGTGACTCACTATATTTTGATAATGGCTTTTCACATGGAGGTAAAGCAGCGGTCTTGGAATGATACTTAGGTTCAATGTCACTTGCTTGTCACTCTTATTTTCCTCCATTACCGCATTAGGTATTTGGGATCTTTTGATCTTATGATATTATTTGTTGTTCATGGTATTGGGCATTTCTTTTGGTTCATGCTCTGCATTGCCCACCCTGTGCATGCTAATACATGTCTACTTGGAGTTGTTTTCCACTTCTGACACGGGAGATTTCAGAATAATATAATTGACACCTGAAAACTTTGTAAGGTGTTACACTGGCCTGTGTTTTGTTTGTGTTTATGCAGCCTTGAGAAAGTCGCAAGACGATTTCCCTTCGTAAGCGACGAAACACGTGTTGGCTTTCTGAAGCAAGACCAAAAGAATAAAGAAAGAAAATAAGAATTGAAATAACTTGTGTATAATTTGTGCTTACATCGTGCACTTAACGAAATGTTGATACACCTATGACGTGTGCTGAGGATTTCTTTGTATATTTTGTTGGCTTTGGCCGCTATTTTGGGGAGAGGTTGGTGGTTCTCCTCACCTTACAGCACCGTCTTCCAAATAAGTGGTTTTATGAACAAATACATGTGTTATTCTCCTGAGTGGCACCAATATACCTAAGCATTATACCACTGTTCATTAGTAGTAACATCTCCAATGATATTCACCCTGCCAGCACTCCCAGGAATGATTTCATCTATCCAGCCCCTGACCAATGATGTACTTTCGCAAAGTATGTTGCTTGATCTGCTAAAAAATGAAGCAATAGATATCGCCTGAAATAGTTTGTAGGAAAGGGTAGTTTTTCCTAGAGACCCCTCACCCACCAGTGTTGCCCCTTGGTGGCATGCTTCATCATTGGATTTCATCCCAATCCGCTCCGAATTGAGGCGTGCTGCAACCAAACGGTTACGCGGGAGCACTTACCAGATGGAGTGTATGATAAAGACAGTATTGGTGAAGGGAGTGGAAATTAAGTGCTGGTAGGTTTAAAAATACCTGGCTAGTAGGTCTATTGTTTTATTCCAGCCTCTAGCCGGTATGGTTAAAATCAAGGGTAGTGTCTGAAGGGGTAGACTATAATGAGTCTGTTCTCTTCAGAATTGGTCGGTCAACATGTTTCGAGCCTTTCCCCTATTGGTTCTTCATCAGGACCTATAGGAAATCTATCCCTATTGGTACCACTCCTCAAGATCCTTCAATAAGGACACAACGCATAGCATGCCATGTGCATCCCCTATTATACATACGGTAACCGTAATCGTCAATCCGTATATTTAAGATGTTGTGCTGAAGCGTCATGGTCTCGCCAGGGAGGAGGGGGCCTGTAGTCAAACCTTCTTCAAGGCCGTTCACAGCCTTCTTGCCTAATAGGTATCCCTGGGGACCGCACACACTGCTTCCCAGGCTGGGTTTCTTTCGAGTTTTTTTAATTTTGTGAATAAATATCTATAAGGAGGACAAACCTAGCCCCTACCTCTTCCTCCCTTGTTTTTGTTGAAATGCTAAAAAATGGCTAAATTGTTCCAGTTGTGAAATAAACAGACATCTACCCAAGTCTCCTCTCCAACTTCAGACCCATCTCCAACTGCCTTAGTTAGGAAAAACAATTAAAAGGTGCATCACCAACCAACTAATCTCCAATGCCAACAAATAATATATATTGGCTTAAAGCCCAAACTGGCCTTTGTGCCAGACTTAACACTGAAACTGAAACTCCAAAAATATAAGATGCGATTCATCATATAGCAAGATGATAGCTCCAATTAAACTCATTCTACTTGACCTATCAGTGTCCTTGGATATTATTGATCATTATAGGCAAATGCAAGCTACGGTGAGTCGTATGGCCTTCTACATTTAACACTTGAATTGGTATATTTACTTTTAAACAAATTGTTATAATTTGGTAGAGATTGATGAAAATACATCTGATCTGACAAGCGTAAAAAAATTTGAAGTATACTGGCCCCCACTCTATTCTATCTGTCTCTTGAGCCCGCAAACGTGGTGCTCGAAGGGACAAAAGTGTCTGCCATCCATCATTATGCAGATGACAGTGAACCCAAAATTAATACGTCATCCTCATCCATACTTGACAATTATACCTAACACAACAGCTTTAGTGACCTGCATTCCTAGATGTAGGACAATATTTTTGACATTTAATCGCGAGAAAACAGAACTCCTTCTCATTCAGTTCCGATCAGTGAACTACAAGTTAGCAGAGTTGCTCCTTCACTTGCAACAACAGTAAAACTGTTTGAATTTACACTGGTTGCCACATTGTCCCTCATCCCACACAGAACCATTGAATCAGCCAATTTTGATCTACTCTTCATCAAAAAGGTCAAAACAACTTCTTGCCCCTACATGTCTTAAACTGCTGCAGATGTGCTAATCATCTCCCAACGTGAATTCAGCAATACCACCTGGATGTACTTCCCCAGTCCTCACTTGTCCTTATCAAGGGAGTCCTTAAATGAGAAGCCTCCACATCTCATCTATCCTCAAAGATCTACATTGGCTTTCCATAGATGGGAGGATTCAATGCAAGATTGACCGCAACAGTTACAAAGTCACCTACCTCATCGGATCCTGCCATCTGGCAAACCTTCTCAATATCTCAGGCGGTCATAGAGGTGCCGAGGGAAAGTTCTACATAAATTCTGTTCTTATATGTTTAAAATACTGTTATATTATTTTAACAGCAGACACCTTGAAAAATGAATACTAATTGTGAATGTGAATGCGCTTTACCAACAAACCATAGGCATGTGAGTATATAAATCTCTTTTACTGCACTTTGTTACAAGTGACAGTTTGTTATAATTTTATGAATGTGTTTTGTACAATATATACAATTGGGACCTTCATTTCAGACTATGTTTAATATAAAATTCCTTTTGGTGCTCATGGGTCTCCAAAGGAAAATTATACTGAGAAGGAACTGAGGGCCATATGTATCAAAGTCCCCTTTTGCGAATCTCAAATAGCGAATTTTAGCGAATCGCTATTTGAGAAACGCAAAACCGTATGTAAACAAATAATCGCAAAACAATAGCGTATTCGCTAAAGTTCGCTAAATGAATAGCGATTACCCAAATAGCGTTCATTTAGCATTGAACTTTCTATTTTGCGAATTTTGCAAAATTGCGAAATTCGCAAAATTGCGATTTTCGCAAACGACAATTCTGAGACACAGGTGCAGCTTGATGACATCACAACCAGGAAGTGTGACTACCCATGCTGCACCTGAGTTCCAGGAGCAGAGTGAGAGAGCAGGAGTAGAGGCTGAGGCATCACTGCAGTGATACACACATTGGAGAGAGTGGAGACATGGCCAGCAAGGACAAGCAGCAGGGGGAGACACCCAGAATCAGAAAGCCAAAGTTCACAGAAAGTGAGCAGGAGGCTCTGATACAGGAGATGGTTGTGAGCCATGAGCTCCTGTTTGGCAAGAAGTCCCTGCGTGTGCCAGAGACACGCAAGAGGAGGATATGGGCAGACATCCAGCGCAAAATAAACGCAATTGGCGTCAAACATCGCAGCGTCAAAGACCTACAGAAGCGCTGGTATGATATGCGCGCGCGCTCAAAGGAGAAGGTTGCTACCAGGTTGGAGGAGGCCAACAAGACCGGTGGGGGACCTCCACTGCCACCGCTTCAACACCACTAGAAGAAATGGTTGAGGGGACCCTGCTTCCGGAGAGTGCAGTGGGTGTGTCAGACCTGGACAGCTCTGACCACACACAACCAAGACAAGGTAAGAAGCATGCCATCACACCCCTGATACCTCCCTACTACCCCCACACACCCAGGAGAGTCCCAGGGGCACAACAAAACTACAATTCCAGTGCAGGTACACAAGCACACAGCAATGCATTATGGGAGATGTAGTTACATGCACCTAACAGTGGAGCAATGACACCCAGCCAGGCTCAAACAGTATGTGTGCATCATGAAAGTCAAAATACAGATGGATAGGACCCATGTAACTCCAAACAGTGATATTTAATGCATGACAGATGCAAGGCAGGACAGTAAATTAATGTGTGCATTTATGTCCACAGCACCAGCAGAAACACAGGGAACAATCAGTGGAGGGGAGGATGAATCCCCCAGCCCAGAGGCAACAGGGCAAGAGGAGGAGGAGGAAGAGGAAGACGAGGGCAGCCCAGTCATCCCACCAATACGCCGCAGGCGGATTGCAGTGCCACCATTGCCACCACTGGAGGAGGAATCCCAGGACACCGATGTGAATGTCCAAACAGTCCAGGGACAGTCAGAGCCACAACCCCGTGCACGTGCACGTGCCGAACCAATTCCACTAATCCCATCCAGGCGCAGGGCACCACGTGCATCCACTAGTGCAGCACTCACAGGAGACGACACAGTCTTCCAAGGGTTGGAGGGCCACATGTTGGAGGTCCAGCGCCTGCAGGCAAAAACATAAGGTCAATCCAGAGGCAAATCAGGGTTGGTTTCATGGGCCTGACGGGTGCCCTGGAGGCACTCTGTGCTGAACTAAGGGCGGACCGTGCTGCTAGGCGCAGGGAGAGGCAGCGCCTCCACACCCGCCTAGACCTCTACACCAGGGCGGTAAACCGCCTTTCCTCAGCGACCTCAGTGCTGTCAAGGCGCAGCATCAGTATGCAGCACGAGGTGTCACACTGCAGCCAGGACGTGGCCAGGGGTCTGGTACAGGTGACATGTGCTGTGGATCAGCTGCGGGCAGCTGCCACTGCTGGCCCAGGAGTCCTCACTCCAACAGACGAGGACGCACAATCCAGCAGGAGCAGCATTACACCACCGCCCCCACCGGACAGGCGCCGTAGTGTGCGTCACGGCAGGGCTGCTGAGACAAGCGAAGAGGGCACAGTGCACCCACGGCGAGGGCCTACAGCCCGTCAGCGCCGCAGTTGAGGCGCTCACACATAGGCATGGATATGGGTGCATTGACCCAGTGCACACAGACACTTGGTCAAGAGTCAATTTGCACTGTGGATCACACATGTGCGGTACTTTTGACAATACATTGTGTGCCACACAGGCTGTGTGCCGATAAATATCCTGTCCAAAGGGAAATTAAACACAGTCCTGTATTAGATCTTTGGCATTGTGTCATCTTTTCTTACCTAGAAATTGTTCTGTGTGATCTCATCTCGCCTCTGGCGCCCAGCAGCTGCACCAATTACTCCGGCCGGCATGCGTCCAGGAGCTGGCCCCTCCTCATCTGATGATTCTGATTCAGTGAGCTCCACTGGTGTGCCCTTCCTGGTGGCGATGTTGTGCAGCATGGTACACGCTACCACTATCTTGCAACAGGTCTGGGGGCTGTATTGAAGTGCCCCTCCACTCTTATGTAGGCATTGAAACCGGCTCTTGAGTATCCCGAAGGTCCGCTCAATGGTACATCTGGTTGCTATGTGGGCACTGTTGTACCTCTGCTCCCCAGCGTTGGCAGGATTAAGGTAAGGAGTGAGTATGTAGTCCCGGACCGCATACGCACTGTCACCTGTGGGGCGAGAAAAATTAGGTTGAACACTGTCCTGCCACTGCTCTGCATTACTAGTGTGTCCTTCTATCACATGCAATTACCTAGTAGGTATCCCTCACCAAACTCCACACTTGTGAGTCGGCGGTGTATCCCACTGTGGCGGAAGATGAATGATTCGTGGGTGCTGCCTGGGTATTTAGCAACGATGTCGGTGATGATGTGCCTGGCATTACACACCACCTGTATGTTCAGGGAATGGTAGGACTTGCGATTCCTGAACACATACTGCTCTGGGAGGGGGGGATATGGCGACATGGGTCCCATCTATGCATCCAATGACGTGGGGGAATTGTGCAATTTGGTAGAACTCCTGCTTGGTCTGGGCTAGTGCCTGTGGTGTGCTGGGGAAGTATATGTGGTTATGCAGCCTCTGTACCATGGCATCAAGGAACGCGTGGAAGAAGCGCGACAATGCACTCTGTGAGACCCTCCTGCTGTGGCTATCACCCCCTGGAAGCTCCCTGACGCCAAGAGGTGGAGTGAGCACAGGACCTGTATGTGGGTGGGGATTGTGTGTGTCCTGCGTGTGGGGTGTTAAAGGATAGGTTTGAGCTCTGCTATTAATTCCAGGATGCTCTCTTCATCCAGCCTGTAGTTTGTATGGATCTCCTCCTCAGTCCGCTGGAGCAGGGTTATGCGCGCTCTGAAGATCCTTTCCTGGCGTCTCCTTCTCTGTGCAGCAGCTCTGAGTCGCAGCCTCCTGGCTATCACGTACAGCCCTGACATTGTGGCAAACATCAGTTGCATTGTGGGTCTCTTTATATAGGTTGCACCTGGTTACCACCTGCTCAGACTTGGTGGTAATTGCGATTCTCTATTTTGCGAAATTCGTGAATTCGCAAATTGAGAATTATTCATGCATTCCGTTTAGCGAATTCGCTAAATCTGAACACAACAATTGCGAATTTCGCTAGATTTTGACGTATTTAGCGAATTCGCAATTTATTCGCAAAATGGTAATATTCGCAATTATTGCGAATCGCTATTTATGCGAATCGCACATTGGCAGTCGGGATGTGTCTCATACATAGCGGGGCTCTGTTTTGCGATCGCAAACACCGTTTTTCTGCGATTCGCAGTGTTTGCGATCGCAAAACAGCTTCATACATATGGCCCTGAGTCTCTTTTGTGTCCATTTCTCCCTATCTTTCCTTCCATTTTCTTAAAGGTTCAACCTCGATTTGGTTCTTGCTGGGACCGATGACTGAAATTAAAATGTTTTTTGATTGCTTCATTATTTCTATTTGATTCATATTCTTAGTACAAACATTTTTTTTAATCTCAATTACTTCTATATGGATACACAATTGAACCAATGCTAGAAAATAATTTCCAGTCTCTTCAGCCTTGTTCAGCCAGCAGCATTTCAATTTATGGCTATCAATAAGACACCTACAATCAGGGTCGAATCCATGTCAAACTTACCACGTTTAGCCATCAGCATTAAAGAGGTCTAATGTGAATGCCTCAATGAAGGTACTCCGTTACTCCAAAAACACAAAAGGCAGCATATTTTGCTACCACTCCAATTTAATTACGAGCTCACGAAAATCAATACAGCATCATTGGGTCTGACAATTGCAAAAGAAAATATTAGGCCTGGCTTATAGTTACCAGTGTCCCAAAATTGAGAACCATCAGGATTGTGGCCCTATAAGGCTGTAACAGTCCACATATTACAACCCCATAAGTACCATATCAGCCGTGGGGAACTGCATATCCTGGGCAGCTCCCTGATCTCCCATCCTCCACCTTATTATTCTAGCAGGGTTAACATAAAAGTCAAAGAGAATGCGAAATATTAACATCCAGCTAAAATAAAGTGCACATCCGCGAGAACAAGCTTACTATAAGCAGAATCGTTGGGTGTCCTAGCCCATTTCACCCTTTTTTCCAGCCATCACAATAAATCATCAGATCTCACTCCCATTAATATATTATAGATGACCAATACAGTTAGAGCCTGCGAAAAACATTTTGTGGCCTGTGATGTTTGTAAGACTGTTTTATATGTTGCTTGCAATGCATTTGGAGAGAGCATGTTTGATCTGCAGATATCTGGGGAAAAGTGTACTGGAAAACCCTACTTCTTGTTTAATTTGATCAAATGATTCTACTTGAGCGCCTGCAGAGAGGTCGCCAATAAACCAGATTCTATTTTCCTGTCATACGTTACAAAATAAGTCATGGAAAATCTCAGGCATATCACTATGTCCTGAAAGTGGGCTTGGAAGTGGAAGTTTCAAAACGTTTTAATATCTCCCCAAAACAGCAAGGATCTTGAGAATGATCTGTTTGAAAAATCGTGGGTTACCAAATTTAAAGAGAGTACGATGCTGGTCTGATTGAATAAAATATATCAAAGAAATAGCTGTGATTTCAAAATATTGTGAAAGGTAATACAAACTTTTACTCATAGAAGCCCTATAGAAAGGTAAGATTCCCCCCAACCCATGCCGAACCCACCTCTTTCCCAAGGGGAAACTGTAATTTTTCTGCCAGATGAATGCAGATATCAAAGCATCTACCTTGCACAAAATACTGAGAGGGACATGCATGGAGTAGGAATGCCCAGAATAAAGTGCAAAAAATTGTATTATGGTCAATTTTATTATGTTAATTCAACCTGCTGAGAACACATGGAGAGGGCCCCCTTTTTAGGTCGAGCCTCGAGTAGCGCGCAAGCGCTGCTAGGCGAAGACTTTAAGTAAGGGGGTTTCAGAAGCAGTCCAAACGCTCGTGCGTCGTGGCTGGCCTTTTGGGATGGTTACGCGTGACGAGACATGTGTTTCCCATTATCGTGCCCAGACGCGTGCGCGATAATTGTAAACACATGCCGGCAAAGGCCATGACGCACGAGCGTCTGGTCAGCTGAGCAGGCTGCCGCGCTCGCTCGCCCCCGCTCCTCTCTTGTTTCATTTACTTTTGCGTTTTCCCCATTAAAACTGTGGGCATCCCATCTGATATTTAAATAAGGTTCTGTGAGTAACATGACTTTCTTTCCTAGTCCCTTCCCTGATACAACTAAATAACTCAGCCCAATAGGCGATGGTGGCTACATCACATCTAGTCCACCTTCAAGCTCCATGATATTATATGGTCGCTCTCCGTTTGCTGGCAGCACCTTCTCATCAAACGTCAACAATACACAACAATACACATAAAAGACTGACGCTCCTGTCACTCAATCACCCAAAAACACCTGCCACCGTTTAACGTAATTCTATTTTTTCATGAAAATTTCATACAGCTTTATTGCCTTCTATTAATCTTCATAAAATGTATTCACTCACGTAAGAATACATTTCCAAAGCAACACATTATGTTGGTGTCTTTTTTAACAGAACAAAGATTTAGTAGTTTAAATGCGAAAACGTACAGTTCATTGAAGATTTTCAAGGTTTACGAAACATACCTTGTTGACAATAAATAAGAATACATCAGTTAAAGATGGTCACCGTCTCTCTGTGTGTTCTTAGCGCGACCACGCCTGCCCTATGCACGCTCCCGGCTCAGAGCACGGACACTCCGCACTGCGCCTGCGCGTCTCCTCGTCCTCTCCTCTGTCAGGGAGAAAATGGCGGCGTCCGTGTGTAGAGCCGGCGGTGCAGCGGGACGAGCGCTTTTACGGACCAGGGCGGTGAGTTTCAGGCTCCCAAGGTTGGGAAGGTGTGGTCAGCCGTGACGGACCTAAGATGTAGCCATGGGCCAGGGGAAAGCTGCCATGTGGCGAGGACAGATACTTGGGTCTGAGTGTAAGGTCATCTGGGTTATGGACTTGGCGTCTCGTAGGGCAGGGAACCGGATGAGTGAAGGGGAAGGTTGATAGTTTCACTTTTGCAAAATGTTGTTTTCCAGTCTGTTGATGTAAAGTGTCCCAAGACAAGCCCGAGAATGTTTTTGGCTGTGGGTTCGCAGAGTTTGTCTTATGTCAACCTATCAACTCATCTTCGTTTGACAGGTGGCATCCTCCCTTCGTTCATACTCTTTTAACAAAATGCCTCACTAGACCCTCTTTTCAAACCTACATCACCCTGTGGTCAGTACTGACTTGCATAAGGCTGGCCTTTGTTTAGAGTTTCAATGTGGGTGACAAACGATGGGTTGGAATGCTACAACGAGCAATCGATTGCCAGTGCTTAGACTTTGTGTTTGTATTCCTCCCATCACCTTTTGTGTGATTGGTTTTCCGCCCTAACTAGCCAAGGGTAAGGTCAGACGTGGGTCCCTTCCTTGCTCACTGTGCCATTGTATCCAAGCTATACCACACTGACAAGGCCGAAACCAGTCTGGGGATGGTGGTGTTCACTTTTGGAGGGGGCATTGCCTGAAAGGGATGGACAGTTCCCACGAGGAAAAGGGTGAGTATTGATTTGCATATGGCAGGACTATGTCTTGAGTGGCACAGGTGGTAAAAATGATGGGTTGGGATGCTACCCAGTGCAGTTGCCAGTGGTTCTGACTTTTTGCAACCAATCTTCCCATCTCTTTTTTTTTTTTGTGGTGGGCATTCTCCATTTATGTAAATAAAATCATCCTCCTAAGCAACTGAATTCAGCCTCAGTGGAGTCAATAGGTTGACAAATACATGCTTGGTGATATGTTGAATTTAGCAGTGACACACGGGCATGTGTTTGTGGCACTAGTGTAGGCTGAATTGGATAAAGCTGGGCACTACTAGAGCCGTTTTAAACGCTGATTACTTGAATTAGGGAAATGCATTGCTCTTGCTTTTCTCGGAGCTTAACTATGAAGCGATTTTTCTCATGTATTGACTTAATCCAATGCTTAATTTGTAAAACAAAAATTATAATGGGGAGAGGAGTTGGCCTAACGGCTAGGGCGGTCGACCTCGAATCTGGGGAACTGGGTTCGAGTCTCGGCAATGACGCTGTACATCCTGTGATTCTGGGCAAATCTCCCCTGCCTAACCAAAATGAATGTGTGTCCTCATGTAACGTAACTGGTGCCGATTCGGGTCAAGTTCGCGCTATATAAAACTCTGCAAAAAATAATAATAATAAAATAAGCACCAAGGCTAATGTTTTTCTCAGAAGCCCACCAGTGCTGCTGATTGTTGGGTTTTCTGAATACTAAGGTTGTTTCACACTATTTCGCTCACAGATTCGGTGATTTTTCATCTTTACTTTCTTCCTTTGTCACTTTGTTTTTTTCTTCCTCTTCTGCTTTTCTCTATTTTGGTCTAGTTGATGAAAAATGAGTCCTGGTTTCCTAAAAATGGGTACCAATGGGCACCCCTTAAATCTGCAGCTCAATTTAAGCATTCATTCAGCTTGACAGTTTTATTTCCAGAACATTATGGCTGAAGTAGGTCAGTACAGTTTGCATGTAAGGATATTTCTCTTGGTCAAATGTAGCTGGAAAGCAATGGTAAATGTGTAGGGATAACATTTAAGTGTTGTTCATATTGCAGCAGGTGAGAAGTGATCTCAAGTTTTTAGGGTTTACAGTGTTTCTTGAAAACCAGTTTCCTTATGAAGTGCAGGAGTGTTAGAGCAGGTCTTTGGGGAAGCTTATTCATATTCTGGCAGCATAACTCGAAAATGTGTGTGTTGCTTTGTTTTCCCCTCACATTTTTGTCTTAACCCTTGTGATGTCTTGCATTCTGGCATGGCGTTGTCCGACACCGTCCTGTGTCACTTAAGATGTAACATTGGAGTCATGTGCTTGAATATTTAAAGGGATGTAATGCACTGTACGTGTTTTTCTGTAGTGAAGATTATAGCTAAATGCACTGTTTATTTCCGCCTGAAACATTGTGCTGTGTCACTATGAAGAATATTGTTTGTATGGATCTTTATTAAGTGATTAATGAAATGTGTGATGAATTTGTATTTTCATTTCATTAACGTGGATCCGGCTCTTATGGTACTGTTAAACAAGCATTGGCATAGCCAATAGGTCTCGCCTTTGGGACCTTATAAGTGTTTAGCCATGCAACAGTTGATGTTGTTGCACCAAGGATATTGTGCTGCATAACTAAATACTTATAAGGTCCCAAAGCGAGACCTATTGGCTATGCCAATGCTTGTTAACTAAAGCAACATAGTCACTGTATTACTGTTCGACGTTTCCACTAAATAGGTCTTCTGTTTTGTCAGTTAAGGTTATCTGCAAGAATTTAGCTTTCCTTACTTCTCTTGAGTCAACAACATTATCTGTCATTTTACTTATTTTAGTTAACATTTTGCTACCAATTTGAAATCACCTGCCAAGTTTTCAGTTACTCATTGTTTTCTCCAAGTAAGTCGTGTAAAGTGCTACATTGTCAGCATACACTGTAATATTTACTTGCTGAGATACAGCCATTGTGGGTATGACTTCTGCAGCTAATTTTTCTATAGAAAGTTATATATATATCAAAATGAAATCCCGAAGTATTTACTGCCGGAACAGCGCAACGACGGGACACAGACTCCAAAAGCAAGGATGCAGGTAAGTTGTGTTTATTCAAACATCATGGTCCAAATGACGCTGCTTCGGCCGACAGACATGCGGCCTTGATCACATAACGCGCTTGCAGATACATGGGTGCATTATATACAAGTGATAGTAGTAGTCTTATTACTATGTTTACTACAGTGAGTAGGCTTGCCGGCACTTCAACTCCCAACATGCAGTGCGCAGTCTCATTTGAGCAGCCCATCCAGGGGCGTGCCATGAAGCATTGATGTAATGAGGGGGAGTGACCGGAACGGCACGTATCTCTTCCGCCAAGCCTCTGATGAAGAAGCATTGACTTTGAAACGCGTAAGGCACGACGGAAAAGCTGTTTAAATATTTTTAAACATGACGGATGCCGCCCGTACCTAAATAAAGGATTACACCTTAGCACTGTGCACCGAATGCTTCTCGCATGTTGGGCAACCTTCGAGCTGGGATATTAGGCGGGTGCACCACCCCGTTATCTCAGGGGGCCACGAGGTCTAGTATTTGTCGAGCCTCTCAGTGGGGCAACAGTGCAGGATTGAGGACGAGTCCGCATGAGGAGGCCCATTCAGGGCTTGCAAAACGGAACAGTAAATTTAGTGCATCCATTGTGGAGGACAATTGCCGGCACTTCAACTCCCAACATGCAGTGCGCAGTCTCATTTGAACAGCCCATCCAGGGGCGTGCCATGAAGCATTGATTTAATGAGGGGGAGTGACCGGAACGGCACGTATCTCTTCCGCCAAGCCTCTGATGAAGAAGCATTGACTTTGAAACGCGTAAGGCACAACGGAAAAGCTGTTTAAATATTTTTCAACATGAGGGATGCCGCCCGTACCTAAATAAAGGATTACACCTTAGCACTTTGCACTGAGTGCTTCTCGCATGTTGGGCAACCTTCGAGCTGGGATATATATATATATATAGCGGACAGCGGATGTCTACTGAGATTGTTTACTGTTTCGCTCGAAAATTTGGAGTCATGTGCCTATTAATTTTATGTCTGCAAGGTCTACAGCACAATTTTATTTCCTTGGAGTATTGTCACACTTGCCTGAAAATTGAGGACACATGTCCGTTTATTTATTATTATTATTTTTTGTCGATATTAAGTGTATCACAAAATTGAAATGTTGCGCTTTATTTGCACATCGTTTTATTGACTCAGTATGCAAAGCAATGATTACATCATTCAGATCATTTGGATATAAGTATATTTTTCTTAATGTGTGCAATTTGTAAAAGATTGCAGTCTAATTGTGAAAAACTACCAGTCTGTCTTCCATTGCACTTTTTCAGTAGTTTACACACGTGACACAGCACTTAATGAACATTTAAAATGGCTAAAAACTTTATTGAAACTGTTGGTGAGCAAGCCTGCAGGACAGGCGAAACGCATCCGGCAGCTGACAATTAAATCAGTAATATTGTCAAGACACGGCGTCGTCATCCTTTGTTTTGCGAGGGAAAGTGTGCTGATATATATATATATATCATGCAGAGCATGAGATATAGTGGGCTTCGTTGCTGGGTACTCTGAATAGCAACGGCTGGAGACAGGGTACCATTGATCAGCAACGTTGAATAGGGGTCTGTATAATATGAACCCAGCTAAGGAAGACTAGCGTTCAGTCTCTGCATCACCTTCAACAAGAACCATCGCAACTCATGATGCAACACCTTTTCTGGATCAAATAGTACAATATCCATTAGTTTCTTTAATTCTTAGTTTATGTAGGTAGTGGAGTTGCTTCCAGACATAAATCCCTGCTGGAAGTGGAATGCAAAAGTTAATATTCGTTTAGTTTAGACACCTTCTTAGAGACTTTGACATCCATGTTTATTAAAGAAATTGGCAGATATGATTGGCCGTCTGCAAAACCTCTACCCTCTTCAGGAAGACCCATATTGTAGCTTCCTTCAAGAAAGGCGGTATCTCAGTTGTAGCCATAATCTCCAGTGGCGGGCAACTTATACCAGGTTATACCAGCAATTTATAAACCTGTTAGTACAGTCTCGGGACTTGCTGCCATCCCAGAACAGACCTTGGAGTGCCTCCATTAGAGCCTCCAAAGAGCTATTGGTTTTTGTTGTTGTTCATCTATACTAGGAAAGAGCTTGGGTCTCTGAAAGTTCAGGGAATGCGCAGTAATCTAAATACTTAGTAATTGTAAGACTAATAAAGGGTTGATTTTCTCTTCTGTACATCGCTCCTGAAGATGCATTAAGACTGTAATGATCTTGCAGATCTTTGTGCAAATAATTCCCATTGGGGTCCATATAGAATGGATGTTGCATTGGTTCTCATGATCTTCAAAGACAGAAGTTAACTTAGTTTCTCACCAGTTTCAAGTGTATTAGCATTCAGTCTTTCAGTTTGCCATGGGATTCCTGCAATCGACCCCATTACTATTTTAATTTCTTGAATAACTTAATTAGCTTTTGAGTCACCCACAGTTATTGCATGCATATGTTCTCATTTTAATATGGTTAATCTGCCTCGATAAAAATAATTATGTATGTCCTCAAAATCCCCTTAAATCAGTGTTTAGTGACTCCCATAGCATGATATTCGATGTTGAACCTTCATTATTCCTTATAAAGTCTGACATGTGATGTTGGAGATATGAAAAGGAATTTGCTTTTTTATTAACCAATTGGAAAACGCCAATGGCAAGTTAACTGCATTTCCGAGGGAGCTAAAGCGGGTGAAGCAGGAACCCTCAAGGAGTGATGAATTGAGGACAAAGGATGCAATTTTATGGATAGCTGCCTCTTTGAAACCTCTGGTAGGCAGGTTAGGCTGAAAGGGGGAAGAGTGGCAAGGGGTTTTCTATTTGTGTCACTTTTCCATCAGTGGTGCGGTGTTAGATTCCCTCTATGCTGCCTCCTGCTCCCCACATCCATTTTTTCCCCATATTTCCCTCCTATTTATTTAGCATTTTGATAAACAAAATTATGACACACATTTCAGCATCATCCATATTTCCCTTCTTCATACTCTCACTGTACATCCCCCTCCTTTCTGATCTTTCCTGATGCTGCACGCAAATAATTTCTCAAAATGTAACATTTTTGTGATGCCCTTTATGCTATAATTTTGTCATTCGCGCTGACCTATGTACCTACAACAAGAACAGGCTGCCAAGCATGAGTCTTTTGGTGCCGAGGGAAATGTGACAGTGTGTCGGGAGCGGGGGAGGGACATGGGAAAGGGCGATTTAAGATAAGGTTCCAAACATCTTCTAACAGCTTATTATCTACATATACTAGTGCCTCCAGCTGGTCAACTGGGTTCAGAAACCTTCAAACCAAATCGCTGGACAAAACCTCACACCAATGGTAGGATGTGTGGCAAACTCTACTTTTTTCTAGAAAGAGGAATACATGATTCAGAGTATAGCCCACAGTAACTTATCTCTTGCTAAAGGTAAAATCGATATATTTAAACAAATGCCCATCTAGATAACTACATGATTAATACGTATGTCACTCATATTGGGGGGGGGGGGGTGTTAGACCTGGCATGTTACCCCTGTCTTTTTGCTTTCTGACCTCCCGGTTTTGACTCTGTTTTTGCTGGCATAGTGTCTCTGCGCACTTTCTCGCTGCTGTTCAGTGTTAAAGTGCAAGTGCTCCTATTGTAAATTGGATTATGGATTAGTGTTTTCATGATTGGCATATCTGATTTACTGGTAAGTCCCTAGTAAAGTGCACTGAGAGTGCCAGGGCCTGTAAATCAAATGCTGCTAGTGGGCCTGCAGCACTGATTGTACCACCCACACAAGCAGCCTTTCAAAGCGTTCTCAGACATGCCACTGCAGTGTCTGTGCACAGTTTTTACTGCCATGTCGACTTGGCAGCCCTACTTTTCCCTTTTAGTACATGTGAGTCACCCCTAAGGTAGGCCCAAGATACCCCTATGGGCAGGGTGCAGTGTATTTGAAAGGTAGGGCATGTACTGGTGTGTGTGGTATGTCCTGATAGTGAAATACAGTATATTTTGTTTTTCACTGTTGAAAGGCTATCTGTCCCATAGGATAGAATGGGGAATACTTGGTAACATTTTAGAAGTATATCTTCCCACTGGGACAAGATAGAGGAATGGAGTTTAGAATGCCTGAAGTCAGAATGCAGATATGCATCTTTTAGAAAAGATGATTTTTATGTTCTGTTTTTGAAAATACCACTTTTAGAAAGTAGGTATTTTCTTGCTTAGCCAGCCTGTGTGCCTCTGCTGGGTTGTGGATTGGCTGTCAGGGGATGGGGATGTGCATTCTCTTCAGACAGCCACTGGGGGGTCGAGGTGTGTCCTGCCTTTCCTGGATGAGTCAGAGCTGGGCTGAATAGACCTGGGCTGCATTTAGAGTAGTGGTAGGAGCTTTCCTTGCACCTGAATGGGCCTGGTCTGCCTTGGACAATGCTGTCTCCACCTCCTGCTGGGAAGCTGGGTCAGAGAGGACTAAACTGGTTTGTACTGAGCACAGACACTCTCTGCCCAAGAGAACAAAGAGAAACTGAGTATAAATATTGGGGCCCAGACCCCAGAACTTTAGAACTAACTTGGACCAAGGAACCTGACAAAAATAAGAGCTGGAAGTACTGCCAGGAGGAGTACTGCCCCTTTGCTGTGTTGTTGCTTTGCTGGGTTGGCCTGCAGTTGCTGCTTCTGCCTTGGGCAGTGAAAGGACTGGACAGAACTTTCTTCACTTGTTGCTGAGTATCTCCAAGGGCCAGCAAAGACTTCACTTACCCCTGGATACTGCCTTGGAACCGTGGGTTTCAGTTGCCACAGAGGGTGAAAGCAGTCAACACCACCACCGACACCGCTGCTGGCTCTGTGTCCTGAAGGCACTGCAGAGGGCACCGCCGCACTGCAACCCTGGTCTCACCGACGACGACCGCGACCGCCACCACCACGAGCCGCTGCTTGCACCGCGACCTGTGGACACTGCACTCCGCACCGCCTCGCTTCACTCCGCGGCCCTGGTCTCACCAGCGACGTTGCTGCCCGCTGACCTCGACACCCGTGACCACTCTGTGGTTTGGGGGCACCACCCGTAAGTCACACGAAGCACCGCCCAGTCCCACCCCGCAGTCTGGGCCGACCGATGCCAGCTCCCATCAACCGGCACTGTCACTTGTACCGTGGCATGTCAGCATCGCCACAGGCACTGCCTCACTACGCACCGCAGCCCTGGTCTCACCAACGCCGCTGGACAACGGCCACTGAGCCGCTGCCTGCACCGCGACTTGAGGGCACTGCACGCCGCACCGCAACGCTTCACACCACAACCGCAATGGTTGCCACGACCGACCCGCACCGATGCAGTCCGCCAGAATCAAAGGTACTGTTTACGAGCCTGTTGACACTAAACCCGGTCCGCATTGACGCGTTCGGCCGAAACAGTTGTATTCTGTTGTTTTCAGCACCGCGGTAGACCCGGACGGAGCTACCGGCTTCAAGGAACTGCATTTTAAAGTCATTCTTGCAAAGTGCACATTTTTGATTACTGTATGTTGGTCTTTTTATCATTTTGGTCTTGTTTGCACAGATAAATATTGGTTATTTTTTCTATAACTGGTGTGGTGTCCTTTTGTAGTGTGTTCACTGTATTACTGTTGGTTATGTGCAAACGCTTTACACATTGCCGCTGTGATAAGCCTGACTGCTTGTGCCAAGCTACCAAGGGAGTGAGCAGGAGTTATTTCAGTAGTGTATCCCCCTTATCCTGACTAGAAGGAAGGGTCCCTATTTGGACAAAGGTGCAAACCATTGCCAACTAGAGACCCCCATTTCTAACAGGGGGTTAAACATTAATGTTTTCCTGCACTCTGGGTCCTAGACACCCTTTGCCTTTCAAATTGAAGCGCTAACTGTTGTCATCTTGATTAACAGCTGCACAGCACAATCCTTCCAAATGCACATAGGAGGTCTGTTCACATTTCCTTGGGTGCAGGCAATGCAGTGATTCAACAATGGCTGAGGGTGTGAGGGTCTGACTCTCTGGAATCTCATCCGGAGCGCTTACTGGAATTATTACAAATAATCAAGAAACCTCAATAAACCTCCATGTGGGAATTTTGGATCTGAACAGGTTCTGGGCAGATCCTCAATCTGACACATAGAAAGGTTCTCATATACACTGCTCACCCCACCTGGTTGGTGGCCCTATCGTGGTGACGTGCCTTGCTTTGCCCATTTAGTATCTCATAGATGTCACCCCACCCTGGTTGGTGGCCCTATCGTGGTGACATGCCTTGCTTTTCCCATTTAGTATCTCATAGACGTCCAGTGGATCCAGATTCCACAAAGAACCTATTCCTCTCCAACTCTATCTGCAGCTGCAGAAAAGGAGTGGGGCACCTGAAACACTTAGGGGAAACTACACGATGGAGCCTTCATGTAGTATAAAGAAGGTCTATTCCATTTGGGAGTTCTCAAGGGTTTGGGCCATCCTCTCAGTGAGGCCCATTCCAGACTAAGGTCTCCTGGTGGAAATCAGGTTTCTAGCCTCCTCGCCACCTGATGGGGCAGGGATGAGGCTTGCATCACAGGGATTGCTCTGTGCGGCAACTACATGACTCTCCCTGGCACAATTAAATCCTAACAAACTCACTGATTGTTTCTCCTGAATATTCGTATATCAGACTCCCTTATGCTGCTCCGCTGCAGGCGTGAAACCAAACACATTCTATGCCAGCACTGTCAATAAAAACAGACTTTCCCTTGTGTATTATAAATAGTCCATCAGATTACCCAAGATTTAGACTTAGCTAGAATTGTACTTGGGAAGTGAAGATTACAGAACTCCAACATGTAAGCTTATGTTACATTTATTCACACAAAAAGAAAGGAAGGGGTATTCAAAACGATCTGTTATCTAATTGGGAGTTGCTCAATATTCTACACTGGAAAATCCTTTTGTGTTTAAATACTGCCCTCACACACTAAATAGTGTCATGCTTCATCATAGGGCGTGCATCGACATTCTGACGCAGACCAACGTACAGAATGGAGCGAAAACAATTTTGGGGGGTTATTGTCAGATGTTGAGGAACTAGAGTAAATCCCTCTGTCCCATCTGGGTAAAGGATCCTCTCAACACAGAAAAAATTCTAAAACTACCTAAAGGATAGTCCGCTATTCACTCAGTCGCCTTACTTGTTCATAATGCGACTCTCCTCAGGAATATCCAGAGTTTCATCTGTTTTCTCCGAAACAGGGGTAGTGGCGGGGACGTCTCCCTTTAGACACACTTTCTTTGAGGGACTGTCGTTGTCCTTTTGCCATCCGCTACCCTCCATTGTTTCAAGTTCTAAGATGTCGGGGAACCACAGGGAAGGATAGCTGACTCAGTGAGCACAACAGGACAAATGGGACACCTAAGGAGCTATACCTCAATGATACAGGAAACAGAATAGGAGAACATTATTAATAGGTTCCATATTGTTTAACAACACTAACCAAAAACACCACCATCTGAGAGAGAGAGAGAGAGAGAGAGAGAGAGAGAGAGAGAGAGAGAGAGAGAGTACAGCTAGGTTCTGCTGGTAGAGGTGAACTGGTCTCTGTGAGTAGATAGCAGAGTTCTCCAGGTTTGACTGTTCTCAGGGACATGTGCTTAATTTGTTGAAAATCCAGTCAGTTCCCAAACATAATGTTGCAAAAGAAGCAAAAAGCCTGGAACTAATCAGCAAGCTATAGGCGTGCATATGAAAGTATAAAAAAGGCAACAAAATGAAATCCCCACTGCCAGCAATATTTTCAAGTAGAGCAGAACCAGCTTGAGAATAAATAAAGTAGTCATTCTCCAGAACCCCTTCAGCGAGGCAGTGACAAGTGCAACATAGTTACTCATTGAGCAGGGGTCTGACATCTCTACGGAGTTCTGCTGTGTACTGAGGGCTGACAAGAGTGGTTTAAATATGATTAAGTATAGAAGTAAAAGGCACCCTCAGAACTGTAATTTTCCCAGTGCACCATCTTGCTGTGTTTCATGCTCTACTGCCTTCTAGGTCGCAGTATCACACCAGAATATCTTTACTGGCAGTGGGGTCACACCAGCACACCTCATGTCAGCTGCTGGTGTCAGATGTATGTGGTGCACTAGGAACGTAGCACCCAACACAGAATTGCCCCTTCCAGGCCACAGCTGATTGGGTCTCAGCCTGGCGCGTGATATCCTCCTACCTGTCACTCAGTACCGAAATCTTGTCCTTCCTTTCTTGGATAGGCTAAATATGATACCAGTCAAGGACGTTCTCAAAGGCATACACTAACCTCAGAAATGGAGTTGAGCCATACTCAAACACTCTCATAAGTGGAACTATGTAAAAGCTGTGAATTCTTAAAAAGTGCCTCTGGGTAAAAAAAAAAAAGTAAAGGTGAAAGAGGACAAAGAGATGGAAACCACTGTAGAAGTGTACCAGCAACTACAAGAGTAGACGGATACTGAAGCAAACTTCGGTCATTAACACTGTCAAATACTGAATACATATCAAAAAGAACCAGACTGGAAAAATGTCCCTTGCACTGCGGTTGGATAAAATTTTAATACAGATGACACCTCTGCTTGGTCAACCAACTGGTGGCCAAATGAATTAGATACTACTCCCACTCCAGTTAAGGTGGTTCACAACTTAGACTTCGTTACTGACCACGATCTCTCAATTTCCTCCCAAATCAGCAAAATATCAGAGTCACATCTTTTTCATCACCGTCTTCTCTAGAAAAGTATTCCTTTTTACATGTTTTCATATAGACAAACAGTAGTCCAGTCAATGATTCTATATAGAATGGAATACTGCAATTTGCTATATTTAGGCTTTCCAGCTAAACATCTGTCTCATCTTCAAATAAATCAAAATATACCAATAAGCCTGAACTTTGACTTACCCGAGAATCCCCTATCACACCTTTCATGATGGCGCTTCACTGGCTTTAAATCCCTAAACACATTCTCTTCAAAGCTCTCTACATGGCCCACAGAGATTTCTATCTTCAGCAACAAAATCACCTCCATTTACAGCAACTTCAGCCTGAAACCAAACCTGACAGACCTCGCCAAACGCATCCCGATCGGATCCGAAGAAACAATCTAACCACTTGGCCCATCATCACCCAAATGAAACTGCCGCCACCATTAAGTCCATCCACTCATGGGCCCTACCAGACCCCTGCCCCCACCACGCCTACTCCAGAGGACTGCAACCTAACAGCGTCATGCTCACACCCATTCTGAATGCCTCTTCCTCTTCCACGATCTTCCCAGATGCTTGGAAACACGTAACTGTCCTCCCATTGCTGAAGAAACCTTCTGTGGACCCTTCAACGCTGGTCAACTACAGATTGATCTTCCTTCTACCATTCCTGACCAAGGTCCAGAAAACAATCACCAACAGACAGCACAACAACCACCAACTACTTCATACCACTCAGTCTGATTTCAGACCCAACCACAGCACGTAAACTGCCTCATCGATTCCATGGATGACATCCGCATGACTCTGGACAGAGGAAACAAGGCGGTCCTCATCCTCCTGGACCTCTCCGCAACATGACATCAAAATCTAAGGCCAAGAACTTCAATGGATCTACTATTTCCTGACTGGAAGGACTCAGTCAGTCAGACTTGCACTGTACATCTCGGACGCCCGCAACCTCATCTGCAGAGTTCCACAAGGATCCTCCCTGAGCCTGCCCCTCTTCAATGCAAGCACGATCCCTCTAGCCAGGATCATCCACTCTAATGATAATAACACCCTTACCTTTGCTGATGACATGCAACTCATTCTCTTCTCACAGACAAAATGCCCAGTACCCGGATCAAGTTCAATACCGGCATGACTGAAATCGCCCACTGGATAAAGACTGACTATATAAAGCTGAACACAGACAATACCGACATCATGATCTTCGTGAAGAGCACATCAGCGTAGGACTCCAACCTGTGGCCAACAGAGCTAGGACTGACACCCAAGAACCTCTGGATCATCATCGACAGTAAACTTGACATGATCTCCCAAGTCAGTGCCATCACTGTCTGATGCTTCCATAGCCTGAACATGCTAAGGAAGATTTTCAAATGGCTTCCAATCAGCACCCGGAAAACCGTTACACGTGCCGGGGTCACAAGCAAGCTGGACTATCAGAACACCCTCTGTGCCGGGATCAAAAAACTCACAAGAAGGCTGCAGGTCAATCAGAACTCGGCAGCCAGAATCACTATCAACCTCCCACGCCGCACTCACATCACATCACACCACAACTGAAGGAGCTCCACTGGCTCCCCATTCACAAACTAGCGCAATTCAAACTCCTCACCCACACTTTAAAAGCACTACATTACACTGGCCCAACATACCTTAACAATTGCATCTACGTTCATAAACCTTCCGGACAACTCAGTTCGTCTGAACTCTTACTTGCACAAATCCTGAGAGCCAGCATCACTACCAAAACTTGGCATATTGTAGACTGCTTCGAAGCATCTATACAAAAATTGGAGTGTCCCATGCACAGCTCCTGACAAAGGCTCATGCCTCGCCCCGGAAACAATCCATTCCCGAAGCAGTCTCACACAAGCGCAATTGTAATGATTCCTCGCCCTTGCTCCTCAATATCCAATGAATAGTATTGCCCATTTTCAAGAAACAGTTTCACAATCGTATTATTAATTCAATCTCATTGATACTTCAGAGGTTAAATGAGGAAACAAAGGGTGAATATAAGCCCAGATCAAAAGCAACGAGCACATTTCAGGGGATTCTAGATATCATGACTATATTTCTTAAGACATTAATTTTGAAAAATGTGTTTTGTCGTCGGTGTAAACTAAAGAAAATAGGGCAGGCTATTGATGGAACCACAGTAGGACTTAGAATGAAACACTTTTTAACATGGCTCCCCTTAGGAGGCGAGTTAGAAGCTTGTCATTGCTGCTCAGGCGTGCCTTAGGCACTCAGGAACAACAGACTCAATCCATCTAACCTGTTTTGTTTCTTAAACGAAAATAATTTTAAACCTGTCTACACAGAAGTAGATTTACACGTTAAGCAGAGCACCAATGTTCCACTTCCAGCTCTAGTGAGCATGTCAGCTAATGCTGCATAATCATTAGCTCAAAACACCTGGAAACAATTATACTGAACAAGCAATAAGCAGAACAATTACACGGGTAATCTAAGAAATCCATCATTCTCCAGTCACCCGAATTTTTACATATTTTTAATTTGCATTTTGACACTGATGAGATTTCTCAAACACTGATTTTTTTCCGAATGGTTTTGCAGGTGTGTTTTAAAAGCTCGCCTGGCACGGAGGCAGCTCACTAAAAACATCCTAATACAAATGGTGTCCTCACATTTAGATGAGAATGAATAACAGCATCTACTTAAGCTACATTTTTGTTAAATATTGTTATGTAAGCGACTGCAATGTAATACTGTGTTAAATAGGTAACAGTTTGATAGTATATATAATCGGAAAATAGTCACATTAAATTTGGAATTTTTTCAAACCTTCCACTCGGCCTTCCAGCCCTGTCTCCTCTTCACCTCTACCCCTTCCTCCCTCCTGGTCCCTGAACTATGGTCAGTTCAAAACCTCCATAACCATGGGCGACACATAAACATCCTTTATTCAACACATATTTTTCAACGGCGTGAAGTTTGGCACTTATTATATGAAATGAATTGCCATACGAATAAAATTGATTCGCTCTTTCTTCACTGAGGACAATGCACAAGTAGTCTTTCTTTTGTGCACTTTGTGATTCTGTACCACTATACATCACTCTGGAAAAACGTGAATTTGAGCTCCACTGATATGGTTTGAGGAAAGCCTCTGTGAGGGCTGAAAACCCTTGAGTGCTATGGCCTTTTCAGCACTACAAGGAGAGGAATAGTGCTAATGAGATAAGTGAAAAAGTGATATTTGGCCAGGTTTGGGCCATTTGCAAGAGCAATCACACTATACAAAGCTTTGAATACCAACTAGAAACAAACTAGGAATACATGAACAAGTATAGTAGGTTCAACTTGTGCATGTGGTTTTTCTTTGGAGGGCAGAAGTAGCCTAGCTGTCTCTCAGGATGGGGCATCCTCTTGATAAATACTGTAAGGGCAATACATGATTGTTTACTGACCTTCACATTGTCAAAAACCCAGGTATCCAGGTTCGATGCATCTTGTGCTGCAAAGTCTTCTTCAGCGGCAGGATAACAATGCGTATACACATGGTCCCCACTTGCACCTAGAAAATAGGACAATGGTGGTCATGTCCGACGAAGGTGAATACACTAGCCTTAACTTTTCCCAAGAAAACTTTAAACAAATTATGACAAATCAAGAAAGGTAATTTTTAATCTGGGAAACTTTCCCATAAGGCGGACTCATGCATCCTTCATGCCAACTGTGTAGTGCGTAGCCTCTCCCCTTTTAAGCAGGAAGATGAGCAACATGTTGCAAAAGCTGGAACCTTTCTCAATGCTTTTACAAGAAAGATAGTCTTTACCAGTACAGCAGACATACTTCCCTCTCCACATCTGGCTCTTTCTCACCCACCTCAATGTGCAGATACTAACTTGGTCTGTTAAGGAGCTAAGAGTAGGAGATGGGAGGCTGGTAAGAAGACACACCTTTGCACTGCAAGGAGCAGAGTTGATGCAGATCACATTAAACCAGTGAACAATCAAGGAAACATTTGTTTACAATCACAGCCTAGTTGAGCTTGGCATAGCTTCTGAACATTAGATCCTGGAAGCCATGTTTACAGAAGGTTTGCAGCCCCCCCCCCCCCAAAGTCACCTTGCATCTTTCTCCGACTGGAAGTCTCTAGAAATGTTCTGGTAGAATCTACCAGAATTCATCCTGAAAAGAATCTTGAAATTACTTATTTGATACAAAATTAAATCAGTCTGGCAGGGTACACATGCCATATGTTGCCAGTAGTGTTCATATTTCAATTCTAGCAAGCCTCCTCCTTCAGCAGTAGGGTATACTAGTAGAGCTCAAGCAGCCCACTGGTCAACTCAGACCTAAAGGGGTTTAATATGACATCTCTAGGGGAACAATCTTAGGCAAAACGTTTAGGATTATTTCTGGGAAAAAGTTTGGCCAGGGGATGTGAAACTACTGCCTGCCTCTGTGTACTGGAGAAACATGACCTCAGACTCAACTGTTAAATATTGGTGCGAGCAATACATACTGGTACACTGATTAGAGCATGCCTTTCAGTCAGAAGGACTATGGAGAGCCGCCCTGCGTCTACTGGGTCGCCAGTCATCGACACACACTCGTACAGAGGTTGCCACCTCGAGAAAAAGAGCATTTTGTTATGGTGTCTGCTGATGATATTTCACTTCACATAAGTAATAATTCCAAACTGAGGCTATCTGAAGAGATTTGGACGTTTTCCATGATCCAAAATTCAAATCCAAAAGCACGAGCATTTATTTGTGCAGAGTTCTCCCACCACGGGCAGAGTGAGAAGTTAAACTTCTGGATAACTAGGCTTAGTAATCTCTGGTGATGCTAAACCAGTTGCACAGCATATATATATGACCGATGGAAAGAGTTGAATTGGTCTGAACAACTCAATACTCAAACGGATTTATCAAATTCATCTTATTACACTGGCTGCATTCCATTCCATTTTCTCACTTATCTGAACCACTACAGACACTGACTCTTCACAACTTCACAGTCAAAGGCAACTGTCCGACTTGCAGAAAGTGGAGAAACAAGTCTGATTGTACCCCAATGCATAAATACTTAGGTAGGAAGGCTATAATTAGGAAGATTGCTCTGTATTTTTTAGATATTCGATATAATTCCTATCACCGTTGAAAGCTTTCTTTAAAAATAATGATCAGTTTCCGACTTAACATGGTGACTGTGAGGCCCGTTCTGCAGTGCCTGCACAACTCATAGGCAGTTAGGCAATCCTTCTACTAGGTGTCACCAGTGGCAGCTCCTCCACTATGGCACAGGAGCGTCGCCCCACTGCTTTTAAGCAGTGCAACGTAAAGGAAACATAACTTTGAGTTATTATCATTTTGTGTTTCTGTGCTGCTTTGCGGGCGGGGCTGCTTTTCTCTCGGAGCAGGGCAGGGGAGGAGTGGTTTGCCCACTCCTAAGTGCACATGATTGTTTGGCCGGCACTCTCGCGCCTCCCAAAACAGTCATGCGCACTTTCCCTGTTCTCCATGCAGGCTGCATTACAGCCAGCGTGGAGAACATGCCCAGGCCCCCATTCCCTGGCTGAGCGTTGAACCAGGACACTCAGACCAATCACAACGCTGCATTGCAGCATTGTGATTGGTCAGGGTAGCCTGGGTGTTTACCAATCACAATGCTGCATTGCAGCGTTGTCATTGGTCAGGGGAGCCTGGCTGTGCTTCCTGTTCCCCGAGTCAAGACGAGGAGAGCAGGAGCAGAGACGTGGGACCCAGCAGCAAGGTGTTTTTAAAAAAAAATAATTTTTGCACAACCCCCCCTCATGCCCACCCCGCCACCCACGAGCCATGCCGGCCGCCACTGGGTATCACCACTGTCCCAGGAAATGCAGTACCTCCACTTTAGGCTTTGACTTTCAAGACGAACGGGGGATTAAACCATCAAAGCTTAGTCTTGTGGTTGCTCAGGGTTAGATCATTTAAATCAGACTGCACTAAACTGCTCTAAATTTGAAGAGGATAATGCTAGCCGCGCGAGATGGGAAGGGGAGCTGGGCAGAACACTTAGTCACAAGGAGTGGGAGGGGGTATATTATAGAGCCCGCCATTCGGCATATCATACGGGACTGACTGAGACCCTTACCAAACTGGCTATGTATTGGTATTACACCCCCGAACGCTTACATTCCATGGATCCTTCCCAGGGGGCAGAGTGCTGGCGGGGTTGCGGGGGTCGGGGTACCCTGGTACACCTATTGTGGGAATGCGACCATCTCCAGCCATATTGGGCTCAAGTGCTGGATGAAGTGGACAAGCACCTCGACACACAAATACCGCGCTTTCCCGCATATGTCCTATTAGGCCTTCCGAATCCCTTGACATACCCGCTAAAATCCCGTAGAGGCCGCCTGATTGCAATAGTCCTGGGTTCGGCAGTACAAAACATCCTAATACATTGGCGCACTTCTCAGATCCCCACTTTCACAGGGTGGCTATATCGCCTTTGGCATGTCCTGGGAATCGAAAAGCTGACTCTGACACTAGCGGGAAGAGGATCTGCGTTCAACGAGCTATGGCAACCATTCCTGTCCCTTCTCTCTTCTGAATTCAGGGAAATCACCTGCCCCAGGTACCTCCGCCTCTTGCGGCTCTCTGAATCGCACTGGACAGGGTCTTGAGACCTCAGTTTAATTAATGGGACCAAGGTTCCACCCATATCAGTTTTCCTAGTGGACAGGGGAAGGGGGGGGTGGAGGGGGTCTAGAATAAGTTTCCTTTTTATTTTTGTTATGTTCGATGCTTGCTTATATGTTCTAATTTCCTAGCTCTGGCATACGCCCATTCCGAGCCGATGGCGTTGATATTATTCCTGAAATGCTGAATATGTTGTTTGTCTGAAAATTCAATAAAAGATTTAAACCATAAATTTGAAGAGGAGAGGAAGAGCTCATAAGTCCTCAAAGGAGAAGCATCGTCCTACTAAAGAGATGTAGGTACCACTCCGGAGTGAAAGATGAATGATTTGTAGAGCTGCACTGATTACTGGTAGCCAGAGTATGAGCCATGTAGGGTGCTTCAAAGGCCGATGGTAGATCACTTCGATGGCAAGGACTGGATATGTTTAGCCTTATTGAGGCCGAGCAGCAACATACGGCAACATACGGCTACAGGAAGCCAACCGTAAGTGTCCTCGGTTGTCCACCAACTGAACAGACTTATTAAAAGCACAGTGGGTCACAGTGGGCTCATATGTCAATAATCCATGCCTTTAATTAATATTTGGATATTACTGTGCTAATTCTTGAGCTTTGTTCCCTCCGATATTTTTCTTCTGTGTGCGGGAATACAATGTTTGTGTGCACCCGTTCGTTGCTGTGTGCACAGCAGCACGTTGAGATAAGCAGAGGGAGGAAGGTATCAATTCTAAGTGAATATTACGAGGAACTGTCGTATAAGAACTTTTATTTTATAAATTGTAAATTTTTAAGCATATTCTTCCAACTATATCAGCTAAAAAGACACACTTTTTAGAGTGCGCCCATCACTCCAGGCCATTATGGACACCCACTTCAGTCCTGAACTTTTTACATACAAATCACTGATTTCATGTGTGATAGTCTAATTAGTTCAGTGGAAGCAAAACAAGACTATAACAGCAAATAAATGAGCCTTTCACGCAGAAGCACAGGACTGGAAACAGTGTCTGTAATGATCTAGAGGGAGGTGATCACTCTATATTTTAATAGCTGCTCTGAATGGGCGCTCATGATCTTATACAAAACTCTTCGCGATTTTCTCAGAAAACTCACTCATCTGAGTGAGAAAAAGTTCTACTTGTAAAAAGTCACATATTTGTCAGAAACTCCATACAACATATTTGTAAACCACCTTCAGAAACGGCACAGATGTTTATAGTCTGTGCTTATGTGTCACTAAAAGCATCAGCCATAATACTTTCTGTAGCAAGAGATAAAATAGTGATATTAACTTCGCCAGATACCTCCATCTGAATAGATGCAATTTTTTTTATTTTTTTATTTAGAGTTTTATATAGCGCGAACTAGACCCAAGACTTCGGGTATCAGTGCGCTGTACATGAGCACCAGTTTCGTTACAGATGAACACATTCATTTTTTATTTTTTGGTTAGGCACGGGGAGATTAAGTGATTTGCCCAGATTCACAGGATGTTGAGCGTCGTTGCCGAGACTCGAACAGGGTTCCCCAGGTCCAAGGTCGACCGCTCTAGCCGCAAGGATACCTCCTCTCCCCAATGCAACTGGTTTTGTCAATCTGAAATCCATTGAGTCCTCTGCCCGAGGTAAGGTGGCTGCAGAGCATGGCACCATTTATTTTGCTGGCTCATTTATTACTTTACAAGAAAATGCCTGCCTTACTTTGTACCAAAGAATACCTGCCATTTTTATACTATGCCTAGAGATGGAAAACCTGTAAGGTATCCTGTACATCAGACGTATCACTAAAAATATTCCTGACCCAAGAGTGGCTGCCAATAAATTGTCTCTCTTTTACCTACTGTGCCACACGTCTTCGCTCTCGTTCTATCTTTCTACTTCTCCATGCCTCCCAGCACACTTTCTTTCCCTTTCTCGCTGACTTTCTTTCCATACGCCCCCACACTTGCACTCTAGCTTCCTTTCTACTCAAATCATTAATTGCTCACATTCTGTCACCCACTTTTTCCATTATAGTCTCACTTAATAACTCTCTCGATCTCTCTCTTTGTTGCTCACTACTTCTATTGTTATTCTGGTGACTTCACACATACTCACTATGTCAGTCCTGCTTGTACTCTCACTTTTTCCATTATAGTCTCACTTAATAACTCTCTCTTTGTTGCTCACTACTTCTATTGTTATTATGGTGACTTCTGACATACTCACTATGTCAGTCCTGCTTGTACTCTCACTTTTTCCATTATAGTCTCACTTAATAACTCTCTCTTTGTTGCTCACTACTTCTATTGTTATTATGGTGACTTCTGACATACTCACTATGTCAGTCCTGCTTGTACTCTCACTTTTTCCATTATAGTCTCACTTAATAACTCTCTCTTTGTTGCTCACTACTTCTATTGTTATTATGGTGACTTCTGACATACTCACTATGTCAGTCCTGCTTGTACTCTCACTTTTTCCATTATAGTCTCACTTAATAACTCTCTCTTTGTTGCTCACTACTTCTATTGTTATTATGGTGACTTCTGACATACTCACTATGTCAGTCCTGCTTGTACTCTCACTTTTTCCATTATAGTCTCACTTAATAACTCTCTCTTTGTTGCTCACTACTTCTATTGTTATTATGGTGACTTCTGACATACTCACTATGTCAGTCCTGCTTGTACTCTCACTTTTTCCATTATAGTCTCACTTAATAACTCTCTCTTTGTTGCTCACTACTTCTATTGTTATTATGGTGACTTCTGACATACTCACTATGTCAGTCCTGCTTGTACTCTCACTTTTTCCATTATAGTCTCACTTAATAACTCTCTCTTTGTTGCTCACTACTTCTATTGTTATTATGGTGACTTCTGACATACTCACTATGTCAGTCCTGCTTGTACTCTCACTTTTTCCATTATAGTCTCACTTAATAACTCTCTCTTTGTTGCTCACTACTTCTATTGTTATTATGGTGACTTCTGACATACTCACTATGTCAGTCCTGCTTGTACTCTCACTTTTTCCATTATAGTCTCACTTAATAACTCTCTCTTTGTTGCTCACTACTTCTATTGTTATTATGGTGACTTCTGACATACTCACTATGTCAGTCCTGCTTGTACTCTCACTTTTTCCATTATAGTCTCACTTAATAACTCTCTCTTTGTTGCTCACTACTTCTATTGTTATTATGGTGACTTCTGACATACTCACTATGTCAGTCCTGCTTGTACTCTCACTTTTTCCATTATAGTCTCACTTAATAACTCTCTCTTTGTTGCTCACTACTTCTATTGTTATTATGGTGACTTCTGACATACTCACTATGTCAGTCCTGCTTGTACTCTCACTTTTTCCATTATAGTCTCACTTAATAACTCTCTCTTTGTTGCTCACTACTTCTATTGTTATTATGGTGACTTCTGACATACTCACTATGTCAGTCCTGCTTGTACTCTCACTTTTTGCTCTTTCACTGTTTTACTCACTTTCTTGCTGATCCTCTCACGCTCCTCACGGCAGGATACAGTTTTGTGGAAAAATGAATGGGGAGAAATACAATTCTTGGCAATAATTCCTTTGCAGAAGCCAAAGGTAGTGCCACCCAATAAGCCAGCATATTTTTTGTTATTTACAAGCTGCACTTCCATACAATTCAACCACTGTGCATAGAGAGGTGAATAGAAGCTGCAAGAGCACGGACTTCTGCATACCTGTGCTGAAAGCAGGCGGATATTCAAAAGTCTGAACATGTTTTTCATGATATCGCGGACTGGTCTCAAGAAATCTTTTGAGGTGCTGAAATAAACTGACGAGAACAACTAAATGGATTGGCTGGTCAGCGAGAAAGGGAAGTGTTTAGTTCTGCAGGGTAATACTAGAGATGCACAATAGCATCTCAAAATGCTGGGAGCCAGAACTTCACAGAAAATGTGACAAAAGAAACACAACGTTTCCTATATTTTCTGTGAGCTGAACGGTGTTGCTCCTGCTTTTCAAGTTTCTGGTTGCTTTGTACCGCTTCCCCAGGAGCTGTTTAATATCTCTTTTCCTGAAAAACTCTTTTATTCCACAGGAAAAGGGTTTGTGGGGCGCGCCCTTAACGATCTTCTGCACGGTGAGAAATCACCGTCTGCGCGTGCGCAGAGGCGCCCAGCTTGAGGGGTACAAAGTTCATGAGTAATTTTCCGTCATTACTGCTGTGGCTGCTTGCTTCATTCAATTTGAAGGTAAGTCCAGCTAAGCAAAGCAACAATAGTTTGTCTAGTCGTAAAAGACGGGATAAGCTGACATTATGACTTCTAACCCCGAATAACAGCAGGAGGGGTCGTAGAAAAGGCCTTCAGGGTTGGGAATAAAACCTGCAGAAAAACATAAAGTGGACAATAGATTGTTTTGCGATGCCATCGCAGGGACAAAGGGATAAGCTGTGAAATCATGAACACTGTTGGGGGTAAGCTACCAAAAAGTGGACCGTGCCTAATCTAAAAGGGTTAAGGTAGAAACCTATGTTCTAAATTATTGACCCAAAGGAGATAGCATTTAAGTCCTGCCTTTTGTTTAAAACCTAAATAGCGCAAAATTGAGGCTGAATAATATTGGTTACAAAATCTCAACTGGGTTCTATGATGGTATAAAGCTGTTTTCGTCTCATCTTTTGCACTTCCAGAAAGTTTGTTTGAAAAAAAAAAGAAATGGGTAAGATCTAGTTCCAAAAAAGATTTCCTTACATATGACAACCAGGGGATGGCTTTAACTTGTTCTAATAGTAGGCGGTGCTTCAACATCTCTTTGGTGAAGGAACAAAACGGGGAAGTCCAACCTTTAATCCACAGGAGCAAACTGGCTGCATCTTCAAGAAAAGAAAGACCAGATTCCAGATGAGTGATTAACCTGGCAGTGCTCCGGGGGCTGGCAAACAGCCTACAAAGAAACTTGTAAAAGTGAAGCCCCAGACTCCTGCCCCGTAGGTTCCCAGAGGGATGCTCTTCGCCTTGTACAAGGCGATCAACTCCTGGATCGGTTAAATGCCTAATTTATTTGCCTCCTCCATCTTACCTGCTGGCACTGTCAGGAGTATCTACAATTTTAAGTCACAGGAAAATAAGATACCAAGATAATTAAAATTTTGCACTCTAGTGATGGGAGTCCTGTCAACAGTATGTAAACAAGAAGACGTCTTTTTGAGCCCACAAATCACGGTATAAGATTTGGCATTGTTGATTTTCAGGCTTAAATCCATCATAAAATCAATAAAAGTATCCAATAAAAGCTGAAGCCCATTCGCGGTACTGGCTAAGAGGACTGTGTTGTCTGCATAAAGAAGCAGAGGGACGACACGGTCCCCAAACCGTGGGAGGTCTTTATCTCTTAAAATCAGTGTTTTCTCTAGGGCATTTATGTTAAAGAGAAAATCAAAAGTTGCTAGGAAACAGCCCTGTCTGACGCCTTTATTGGGAAAAAAGAAGGGGTTACAATCACCATGGGCGTCAAAACTGACCCGTGTCTTTGTTCCCTCGTGTAATCTACCCAAAAGCTCGATTAATACTGGGTTTACTCCGACTTTACCCATCATTGTCCGGAGCTTCTCCCTGTCGACCAGGTTTTAAATCATTACCAGGTCAATTCATTATCTTACATCTTTTACACAGTTTCTAAAATTAACATAGTAGATAACTGGAAAGTCTGTCGTTTATGGTAGACTACTTTTTACACCCTTGATGGAATATCAAATTGATCTAGCATTCTTATCCAACTTTTCTGTGGAATCGAAAGTTTGTGTTGAGTTGTCTTCAGGGTTGTGGGTCAGTGAAGATAAATCTTGGGCAATAAGGTCAATATCAGCTGTTGGTTTCTATTTCTAAATACACTCCGCCGCCATCAATACAGCGATGGGTTCAATGGTCACTGAATACATCAGATATTATTGTCTACATTTTGGCACAGTCATTCAACAGTCAACGAAGAGCACAGAGTGAACCAAACATGATTATTTGGAAGATAATCGGAGCATCTGTTTGATTGAAACTGACTAGACGAAGCCTGTAGGCACACAAAATGCAAAATTTCACAAAACGATGGCTGCTAAAAACTGGCACAGTACTTGTTAGACCAGTTCACTTTGACGTATAATGCACTTTAGAACTGTTGTGAAGCACAACGTCCAAATGCGAGTTCAAAACATAACGCACTTTGATCTTTTAAATGTTGTTTTTATTCATTGTATTTTTATGGTATTTTACAATCATGTGTATGCTACGGTTTTAATTAATCATGCATAATAAAATGTACTTACTTACTTACTGTTTGATTGAAAGGCACAATACTGAAAACATTCATGTAGAGCAGTAGATTATTATGTATCTCTCACTTCAACTGTCAAAATATGTGATTTTGTACCAGTTATGCCTCCGGCCCAAGACCCATCTATCACTTCCAATGCCACATCTTTAGTGTGGGACAGATAAAAGGGTCCACTGATCCACACATCTTGGCTTATCTCAGGTATGCATTGCACAGCCTCAATAGCACATACAAATAACACAGCATTGCAAACTGTAGTCTTCATTTGTCTCCAGAGGTCGAAGACTGCAGATTTGCTCATTATGTGCTTTAGATATTTTATTTCAGGACATCCCTGCATTAGAGTTATTTCGTCGCATTGTTTTGTGAATGAGGGAGTGTTCTCCTAAATAAAACTGTAAACGAGGATTCACAACAAGACGAACAACATCATAAACCCCAATTAAATACTCAAACTCGTTTATTGCCTAGGGCTGATCACTTTTATCAAACCAATGCACAACTAAACCTAAATTAATCCAGCTGGGCTTGGAGAGTATGTAAAGGACGTCCCTACGTATGAAGCTTTTTGTAAGGTTATTTGAGCTTTGACTAGCTACCAGGATTAGATGGACTAGATGATTGGGCTCAAGTAACACTCTTCTTTCTTGAGTGCTTACTGAAGTTGAACAATCTGATTTGAATGCAACAAATTTCCTCCAGTGTTCCTTGAGGAATATCTCAATGCTTGTGGTTGTGCCCCTAAACATTTTTGGTGAGGATCAGCATTGCTGTATCCCAAAGGAGGACTAGATGGAGTGCTCATGGGGAACTGCCTTTGATTGGTCAGGAATGAGTCTGTATTTGGAGAGACTTTGGATATCACTTCTAGTTAAATGTAGTTTCCATTGCAGTTTTGTTTAGAATTTTTTGGGGCAAGTTTTTGTTAACAATTTTTCTTGCCATTTTGCTAGGTTCCGTAAAATGCTTAGTTTGCACGAATAGGTGTTAAATAATGCTCGGCCAGAGAACAGTCGACTAGGAACACTTACCTTTGGCAAACATAGGTAGGATATCCGGGCTCCCCCAGCTCCAAGTGTACCTGCTCTCATTAAACAGCGAGTCAAATTCCACCGGATTCTCCTTCCACCCTGTCGACAAAAACAGAATTATAAGAAAGCGCACCTGATTTTTATACGAGCATGCCAACGCATCACCGTTACACCAATGGGCCTTCCCAAATTCATATTCTGTTTAAAACTCCTGTTTCAAAATAACAGGCGCAAGCAGGAAACAAAGGTTTGAGGCAAAGCAAAATAGGAATCAGGGGCGGAGCAAGAAACCAAAAGCAGCCCTGGCACAAATGATCAAAGCTATGCAGCTCCCTTTGTCTACTGGTGCAACCTCTCTCTTTCCATCCATCCATTCTCTCTATCCGTCTCCCTCTCTCGCCTCCCTCTCTGACCACTTTCTCTCTACCTTCCCCCCTTGAATCCCCCCCCTGTGCCTGCTGCAATTAACCTCGGGGAGCTGAAGAAAGTGACACAGCATCAGCATCGGCCCTGGGCTTTCAAATCCAGCCTCGCAGGTCTCCAGCCCACCGGGGAAATGCCCTGTGGAGCGAAAGGCCAGCCCGGCCCTGATAGGAATACTCTTTTGAAGGTGATATTCAATTTGCAATAATACTCATCATACTGTTAGGTAGCAGTGACTACCTGGTATCCCGTACAATAAAGAATAAGGAGGCGAGGAAAGTCACAAAAGATGTTTAAATAACTACGTACCCCGAGCAACCGCACTGACGTCTTCATAAAATCCAGCAATAAGGGCCACATGTCCTGGTCTGGACTCGGTAGGCACGCGGGTGTGGGATACCCCCCAACTGCCTTTGGTCTCAATGATACGTCTGTAACAAAGAGCAGGACCAATGTGCACAGCTTAGTGCATGTTTTACTTTGTTTAGGAAACAGAGCTTTACATTCTAATATAAAAAGGAATCACTTTTTTGTAGTATACATTTATTATTATTGTTAAGTTTCGGTAGGGGCCATTCCTCACGAGAGGAGAAGCCTCGAGAGGGTCATGAGGCCCCGCCCCTCCCTCAACAATGATAATAAACAGCATATTAAATTCTGCAGATCTGCATATGTGATTTATGCCATGGCAATTTTCATGTTTCTTTGTTTAAAAAAAAAAGAACTAAAACTAAGAAATCAGGGGCTGAATTTGTGCAGTACTATAAAATCATATTGAAGATGTCTTGTGACAATTCGGACAATTGTTTCCTTGAGGAAATTCATTCTAATAAACAATGTGTGAGGCAGTAAACTGTGTATTTCTCATGCCAAGTTTGCTGTGTTCTGGTAATAAACTGCAACAGGACCATACAGTTATTTCAAACAACATGTGGTATTAGGCCGCGTTTATTTTCACTGCCGTGGCATAAATATACAAGAGTTATTACCACAGTCAGCACACCTGACATTGTAAAAGCACTTTTTACTGTCTCATAGATTGCATGGAACAATTACAATACAGGGGAAACTACTCTGGTAATAGTCACCAGGTCTCATCGGTGTGATTTTACTATACTGCATTCTACTTCTGATTAAATACTTTTGTTAAAACAAGTACACATGAAACAATCTATGGCATAAATAATATATGCAAATGTGCAGAGTCTGAAATGCTATTTATTACCATTGCTAAAGGAGAGGACGGGCATCATCACTCACTCGAGGTTTCCCAGAGTAGTGGTCCTCCCCTAGAAGTGAGTAGCATTGTTTGAAGTTACAGTGATTATGCTTAAACATATATTCTGTATTATTTATGTTATGCAGCAATAAAAAGTAGTTTAACATATACTATTTCTTTAATAGTAAATGTACTGACTGGGAAATCATTTTCCAGTACTATGTGTACTGTGCGTACTGCTGAGTTTCAATTCTTCAACTCCACACTACCTCCTTGAGTAAGTCATGGACAGCTCACCTCACAACCCAGAGAATGTTACAGGGGTGCACTTGATGCTCAGTGTTTAGCTCACCAGAAGATCAGCCCAGGAAACCAGAGGTAAACACACTCAATCACAGGAAAGCAGAGGTAACCACACTCAATCACAGGAAACCAGAGGTAACCACACTCAATCACAGGAAACCAGAGGTAACCACACTCAATCACAGGAAACCAGAGGTAACCACACTCAATCACAGGAAACCAGAGGTAAACACACTCAATCACAGGAAAGAAGAGGTAAACACACTCAATCACAGGAAAGCAGAGGTAACCACACTCAATCACAGGAAACCAGAGGTAACCACACTCAATCACAGGAAACCAGAGGTAACCACACTCAATCACAGGAAACCAGAGGTAAACACACTCAATCACAGGAAAGAAGAGGTAAACACACTCAATCACAGGAAAGCAGAGGTAAACACACTCAATCTCAGGAAACCAGAGGTAAACACACTCAATCACAGGAAACCAGAGGTAAACACATTCATTCATGTCGACTGCAGCCTAACACCACCCATGGTTCTCGAACCAGTTCTGATAGAAGCACTATCCTGAGTTAATGCTGACTACTTGAGATGTAGCTCATATGCAGTGTCTAATGGCTGCTCGAGTTTGGGTAGGCTCTGTAACTCATTGTGAAAGGTCCAATGAGACAATGCGCTTGCGATCACACAGTACATCTGAAGCCCGGCCTATCCTGCTGCAATATTTCTGTGTGCACAGGGCAGCCAGGCTTGAAAGAGGCAGCCAGTTCAAAGTGGGAATTAGAAGGTAAATCGAAGGTAAATATTAAAACAAGCATTGGCATAGCCAATAGGTCTCGTTTTTGGGACCTTAAGTGTTTATTTAGAAGTAATTTTGTTGCAGTGAGTGGTTTTATGTGGGATGTATGTTGCATTTATTCTTTTGTTATTATGTGTTATGTAATTATATGGCTGTGGTAGAAGGGTAGAGGGGTAGTAGAGGGGTAGAAGGGTAGAGGGTTAGAGGGTTAGTAGAGGGGTAGAAGAGGGGTAGAAGAGGGGTAGTAGAGGGGTAGAGGGATAGAGGGTTAGTACAGGGGTTGAGGGCTAGTAGAGGGGTAGAGGGGTAGTAAAGGGGTAGAGGGGTAGTAGATGGGTATGGGGTAGAGGGGTAGAAGAGGGGTAGAGGGATAGTAGAGGGATAGAGGAGGGGTAGTAGAGTGGTCTAGTGGTAGAGGGGTAGTAAAGGAGTAGAGGGGTAGAAGTGGGGTAGTAGAGGGGTAGAAGAGGGTTAGTAGAGGGGTTGAAGAGTGGTAGTAGAGGGGTAGAAGAAGGGTAGTAGAGATGTAGTAGAGGGGGTAGGCGAGTGGTAGAAGGGTAGGAGGGTTGAGGGTAGTAGAGGGGTAGACGAGGGGTAGAAGGTTAGAGGTGTAGTAGAGGGGTAGAAGAGGGTTAGAAGGGTAGAGGGATAGTAGAGGGGTAGTAGAGGGGTAGAGGGATAGAGGGTTAGTACAGGGCTAGAGGGGTAGTAGAGGGGTAGAGGGGTAGTAAAGGGGTAGAGGGGTAGTAGATGGGTATAGGGGTAGAAGGGTAGAAGAGGGGTAGAGGGATAGTAGAGGGGTAGAGGAGGGGTAGTAGAGTGGTAGAGGGGTAGAGGGGTAGTTAAGGAGTAGAGGGGGTAGAAGATGGGTAGAAGAAGGGTAGTAGAGATGTAGAAAGAGGGTAGTAGAGAGGTAGTAGAGACATGTTATAAATAGGGTAAACTTTATTTAATTTAAGAGACTTCCTTGTGTAGAAAATTTGACTTCTTTTCTAATTATAAAGGCTTGTGCTTAAAAAATACAGTTCATTTAGTCGTTTATTTGAACACATCTTCTGAAATGAGTTATGCCCTCCGGTTTGTGCTGGCTAACGAAGAAAAGATAAAATATGGAACTACTCTTAGTACAGGTATTTTGACAGCAAATCACTTATTCTCCATGTGCCGACCAAAAAGTAATGTGACCTTAACTGGTGCTCAAACACTAGTGTTAATTATTAAATCCCGCTGCTAAGCACCGTGAACCACCGGCTCCAATTAAGCGCTGGTATTGTATGTTGTGCGCGCACTCTAGGCGCGTCAAAAACATTCTGTGCCATTGTGCAAGTAAGTGTTCCATTTGCCCCCACTTAATGGGCAGGTGAATATTCCCAATCTATCTGCCCAGGGTGCCCGAGCGAAGGCAATCCGCCTGGAATGGAAGGGCTCCTGAGGCGGACGCTGCATGGATTTCCACAACATCATGCCATCCTCAGCGGCAGTAAAAGCTACCTCTCTTATTAAATGCCAGTGCTAAGCACCGGGAACCACCGGCTTCAATAAAGCGCTGCTATTACTTTTTGTGCGCAAGCTCCAGGCGCTTCTAAAACACTGTGTGACATGGTGCAAGTAAATGTTCCATTTTGCGGGGTCTGTTGCTGGCTACAGCGGAGCGGGTTTTGGGGCACATTTTGCCAGTATCAGCCTGTGTTTTGCTGAGAGGTGTCACAGATATGCACTAAAGTTAGCGATTTTGCGACAGGTGGGCAGAGAGCAGGCAGAGCCAGGCAGTGGTACTGAAGCTTCCACGGGCTCGTGATGCTGTGACGCATCTATGGGCAGGAGAGAATGGGTGGGCAGAGAGCAGGGCAGTGGTGCTGAAGCTTGCACGGGCTCATGCTGCTCTTCCCGCCTGGAGGAAGCCCCTTGTCGCTCTGTATGAGTGACGCCTCCTGCAGGTTGTGCGAGCCCCTGCACCCCCCCCCACACCCTTCCCCCTCTTGCTTTAATGATGCACCTCTGACCGGCATGAGACCCCGCAGGCAGCATCAACAGACCCTGGAGTGCACTGGAGGCTGGGGAGAGGGGCTGACACTGCATCTTCGGCGCGCGCTGCCTGTGTGTGCATCTGTGCTCCAGAACATGGCTGCACTGCAACAGCAAGTGTTAGTTCGCATTGATGGAGAAGAGGGTCTCACATGACATCCTTGAGGCGTGTGTCTGTTTTAGTTTGTGTGCCTGCGCATCTGTGTGCAGATGCCCCTGTGCTTCTTTGATGGCTGATGACTGTACTGCATACTCGGTGGTGATCCGGCCAAGGGCCTTCATTGTCACCGATGCCGGCTGCAGACACTGTGCAGCATGGCCGCAGACCTGTGTGCATAGGGTGCAGTGACATCACAAGGGTGCTTGGCAAGACACTGACAGCCCCTGTGTTTATTATCTGGTGCATTAGCAGACGCTGTGTGTGTTGTGCACTGTGGTCGGAGACCTGAACGGGTGCTGTGGTGGGCGATAGACATGACACCTTTAATGTGCGCCTGTGTTCACCCTTATTGGCGCTGAATGTGGAGAAGTGTGGCTCAATGGTTAGAGCGGCAGACCCTGATGCAGAGATCTGGCCCGGGACCAGGGTTCAATTCCCGCCTCGGCGGGTCTTGGGCTCAATTTCCTCAGACCTGATAATTCTCGCCTCGGTGCCTATTCTAATCATGGGTCCCACTCTGCAACTCTGGGCAATAGCTTGCTTAATCTCCACAACGGCCCCAACAGCGCTGGGATGCCTGGCTTCACCCTGGGGGTGCCCAGGAGTGGACATTTCACAGGGAAAAGCCAGGAAGGGTTCCACAGCGGTATGCGTACAGCGCCAGGACACCCCTTTGGGGGTATAAGTGCGCTTTACAAGTACAAATTTCATTTCATTTCATTTCATTTCATTTCAACTGAGGGCACTAGACACTGTACAGTGTGCAGTAGAGTCAGGCGACATCCCACTGTGCTGCTGGCCGGAGTGGGGCCTGCAGGAAGGAGAGGGCTGTCGCCAACCTGACATCTTTGATTTGTGAGTGTGGGAGCGCTCATGTGTGGCGCATCCCACGTGCTCCTGTCCAGACCTTGCATGGTGTAAAGCAGGGTCCGACATTGCTGGTCGAGGACATTACCGGGACGCCTGTGCGTGTGTTTGTATCTGGCACGCCTCCCCCGGGGCTTCATAGAGCGCCCAGACACCTCACAGTATGTGGCAGGCACTCCTGACCTGTGCACGTAATAGTGGCGGGATGAGGGGTCGCTGCTGCCGAGCGCGTCGCACTGGCCTTATGTTTGTTTGTGTATGTGCGCGCGTGCACACTGCTCCGCACACTGCCCCGGGGTGACAGGCAAGTCCAGGAGGGGTCATCTCACCAGGAGGGGTCACCTCAGGAGGGCCTGGGACCAGCATGCCTTAGTCACAAGCACCTCTTTGCTGTCAGACGAACCTCACATAAAACTGCTATCTTTTCCTCGCCTAAAAGCGCGACGTTAGAATATAATCTGAGTACGAACATTGCCTGTCTTTTACATAACACGAAATACATGTGATTTTATTTTCAAACATTACATAACGGGACGCGAATATGGGCACCGCAGGTCGAACATACACGGTGAAGTTAGTGCCCAATTAAAAAAATATAAACTTTCAATAAAAATATTGGTTTCTGTTGATGTTTCACATCTGCTGCGGCGGCGCTTGAAAACACATCAGTGCCGGTGGAATGCGCCCAGTGCATGTGATTTTTGGCAAAATGCAACGAGTTGGCAATGCATCTCGGCAGGAAGAGATGGCTCTGGGGCCCTCGGTGCAGCGCCGGCTCTGGTGCGTCCTGTGGGCTCTCTCCGGATCCTTGGCACTACCAGCTGCCTCCAGCCTCAGTGCAGCGCCAGCTCCGGTGTGTCCTGTGGGCTCTCTCTGGGCACTGGCACTACCCGCTGCCTCCAGCCTCAGTGCAGGGCCAGCTCTGCTCCATCATTTTAACCCACTGACTTGTATCCTTCCAGTGCTGGTGATTTTTTCATTTCGCTTTAGCACTAAGTGGCAGTGCACGGCATTCCTAACTTTCCCCTCTCCCCCCAGGTTATTTATAAACTTTTTTAGGTCGAACCTGGGCAGCGCGCTGTTGTTTTGTTTTGTTTTTTAAATTAGAAAATGTGCGACCTCCATGCGCTTCTATGGCAACTTTCTTCATGCGCTTCTATGGCAACTTATTTTACAAAAAGACGGAGGGTAATACATGTTGTGCGCGAGCTCCATGCGCTTCTATAGCAACTTCAGCCTGTGTTTTGCTGAAAGATGTCCCACATGTGCACTCGAGTCCGCGACAATGCAGGAGGCAGGGGAGTGATCAAACAAACGCGAGTGATCAAAAAAACGCGCTGTTGTTTTGGGGTTTTTTTAAGTTAGAATGTGCGCGACCTCCATGAAACTGCACGTTTCATGGATAAACAGAGTGGCAGAAGAAAAGGGTGTTCATTACGGACGTTAAGCTGCTTATAGTAGGGCAGCAGAGCAAAGCAAGCAGACACAAAAGTCCACTTCGGCCAGTGTCGGCAAAAGTGAAAGCGTTTCCCTTGCGGGAGCGAGCAGCGCCAGGAGCGATAATTGCTAACACATGGCGCCAAAGCTCGCTCCCGCAAGGGAATCGCCAAACGTGCATGCGTTGCCATTGAAAGCAATGCAACGCGTGCACGTTTTTGCCGGCAAAGCTGTGTCGATTACAAAAGGTATTTTTCCTATGCAGCGCATGCGCGCTGCGTAGGCGAGACATAAAAAGGGCTAGAATGGCAACTTTATCGCACATCTATCTCTTATGCTCAAATATCGATAGACACTTTGGAGATAATGCTTAAAAACACATTATGGGGCCGATTCACAAAGGTAGTAAAAAAAACAGTTGAAAGTCTATGCTCATATGGTTTTTCCTACTTTTGGAGTTGAGTTTCATCTTTTTAGGGATTCAGAAAGAATCCAGGAATATTCCAGTCAAGGCAGCCCGTCATTTATTTCCTGGAATATTCGAATGCGTATAATATGTACTTTTGGAAAATTATCCATGCATAAATGCGACAAAAATATGCATTTGCACTTGGAATTATTTTTCTTTCAAGGGAAGGGCAAATATTTTTCGCCTGGAGAAACCCATTCCTTAACATCACAATTAAATAAAATTTCTTATCAGCCCCTCAGAGAAAACGCACTTACTACTTTCACAGTAACAAAATTACCTGAGCAGGTATGTTACTACTGATAAACTTATGAATTTGTAGGTGTTGACCTAGTCTGCCAAGAACCCAGTGTCTAAATTTAAACTTTTAACTGAGGTAATTCTGGCATACTAGCAGAATTTCCACATTCGTAAGTACACTTTATGAATGTAAAATTCCACCCCTCCTCATTCTGTGAATGAGTATTAGGATTTTATGTCTGTAGAGGGTTTATTTTGCACACCTGTGTTCAACCAAGGTGTGCAGCATGCTTTGTAAAGCGGGTCCTGTGTGCCGATTTCTGTTGAGTCTTGTCACATCTTTGTTGTATTGGGTTCCTGCAGTATGCAGGCATGCTGGATCAGTAGTGCCATTCGTCTCATGCTGTGTGTTTGCTGTGCACTTGTATCCTGGCTCAGTGGTGTGGCCATTTGGATTACAGTGCCTAGTGCCGATCTAATACTGATCTCCTGATGGTCTCACAATCATGTCAAGCCTACACGGTGTAGTAAAAGTACTTATTGATATAGCCCTCTTTATTCCTAGTTTAAACATGTTTCAACCAGCAACCCGCCCCACCTCACCAAAATAAGTTCACCTTTCTGTCCAATCAGTCTGGTCGTTAAAGATAAATCCTACCCAAGAAGAAGCTTCTATTGGCCCATGAACGGAAACAGGCGCTTTCACCAGGAACTTAGCAACACCTTCATCTACCTGAACTTTTGCTGTCTCCCTAACTCTCCATGCGTCAGCTGCAAAATGTAAATAAATACAACCTTACACAGCGTGTCCCCTCAATGTTGTGCCCCACTGGTTCTACGCCTATATTAGACTGCAGCCTACAAACATATGGAAGATATGGTACAGTAAGCATCACAGCAACCACACCCAGAACAAAAACTTAGGGGCTTTCATTACTATTAGAAGAGAAGTCAACTTTGTGGACATTTGTAAATAAATATGATAGAAATTAATATCTATTCAGATTGTGTGTTTGTTGAATTATTCCAATCGACGACTGCCTTTAACTACAAATATTTGTAAGCAAATACATTTGCTGTTCAGTGTTATAAATGTAATATAGTATTCTATATTAAATATATATCTAGCTAAAAGATGATACAAGTTTTAATGCATTCAGTATTATAGTCAGATAAACGTGATCAATAACAATTCATCACCAGGAAAGGAAAATGATTTTTCAACCTGAATATCGCAGAAACAACACATCAAATAAAATGACGGTGACATTGCCTTATTGTGAGGTCATGTTAAGAACAAAACTTGAAAAACAATTGTTCACATTGTAGTGACTTAGTATTCAGGGCTTTAAGTGGGTGAAACAAGTGGGGGATCTCTAAAGGAGGCGTGGCCTATGTAATTAAGAGCATGGTTTAAATATGTAAACTAAAAAACTGTGATTACTATAGCGTGCCACCCAACAAGTATTTTGGTTCCTCTGAGCTTTGATGTTGCATCTAGACTATTGGCTTTGTCAGTGGTTGTTAGCTGTTTAAGATAAATGAGTAACAACAATGATTTTGGTGTAAATAATATTGAAAACAATAAAATTCAGAAATTGTGAGACTGTGAATTAAACATTATAGTGAACTATGGAAGGGGTAGTGGTCTTCAGAGTGTCTCAATCAATCCCATTATGTTCACTCTATGTTAGACAAGCACGCTTCGTCCATTTGCACATCATACACCTCATGTCTTTCCTCTTCAATCCCCTTTTTACTTTCTCCTGAATATACCTACTTGCATTGCCTTCACTTCACAACCCCCCAACACACAACTACCTACTCACTGCTAAGCACTGCATTTTCTTTTACTTTCACCCTGTGAATATTTTGACAACTGTGCAACTCCTTCACACTCGTTTTTACAGAATCACAATTCAACTGGAATAGGTGACCATTGACCTGGTGCTCTGCAGTGAGGTCAAGGATTGGACAACCGTGTCTTCTGAACACATTTCAGACCTACTAACAACAACTCGCACTATCTTGAACTTCAACTTCTTAATTCTCAATTGTGACCCGTAATAAAAACCTGGAGGTGACTCAGTTCAAAGTATGCACTATACAAGAGTAACATGCTACACAAAAAAGGCAGAAGCACATTATCCTGGAAAAAGAATAGCAAGCACAATTAAGGAACACAAGATTAAGTAAAACGTGAAATATAAACAGGAAGTAAATCGCTAATATAGATCAACTTAACGTTCTTTTTACACTCACTGTTCAGAAATCAATCAGTGTTTTGCCAGTAAAGTTAAAGACATGAATGTAGGGCCCAATAGGGACTCATTTCAATGTCTTGTTTAAATTACTACTGAGTCTGAGACCCAGAAGGACTCTGCCCCCTTAAAGCACTGATGGTAATGTTTTATTTTTCACAAATTCTTCATGACGTGTAACTTACCTCAGGTTTGGTGCCCTGGAGGTGCCATTCTCATCCACTTTGTAAAATGTGTCGGCCCGGAGTCCGTCAGCTACGAAGAGCACCAGCCGCTTGGCAGGAGGTGGCAGGGCGGTGCTGTGGGGGGTCATGCCGTGCACCAAGGGAGAGGTGAAGTAGATGTCGAAAATGGAGGCAAAGAAGACAAAGTGCACAAGCAAGCCAATGAGAAAGAAGATCTTCAGGTTCATCATGGCGGCGATGCACCTGGGCCATCAAACTACTAGAAGCTGTGAATAAGGAATGTGAAGACAATGAGTTTAGTCTGTTAAGGACCAATGTAATTTGACACCAAGAAGTACCACAACAGCCAATAGAGACATGCAACTGAAAGACAGACAAGTTCTGGGTGCCCCTTCCAATTTGGCCCTTTATAAACCTTCCGATCTTTCTCTCATAGTTTCAATAGCAATACGAGAAGTGGGCGAGCCAGCAAATCAAAAGGGATAGCCGAGTCAAGGGCCTGCCTTGGCTTTAAGAGCCCATGCACAAGCCGAGCCATGAACATGTTTGTCATACCAAGTGTGCAACAAACATCACGTAAAACTAAGATAGAGTCTCTTCAATTTTTTTAATGTATTTCTTCAACATGTGGAAGCCTTTCACCTTAGTACAAAAGATTGTATCACTGCATTGAGAGGTGTTTATTAAAAGAAGTAGTTCTTAAACACAAATTTAGAAACATTCATGGTCCCCCTGACATTAGTGAATTAAGAGGCAAGTCAGTTGTCATGTATACCAGAGGACATCGAGCTTAGCCAGAACCATCAGTGGCTCACTCATCTCTAAGCCATATTGCAGTTTTCTAATTCTTTGTAGTTAATCTCGATCCCTCAAAAAGTGGAAATGTCCACACAAATTGGCAGATGAAATCTACTTTAGCCTAGCCTAATGCAAGCAGAAAAATGTAGTATTAACAGACCAAGAACAATATTCGCAAAGGGGTGCATAGATCCTGTTTGTATCTATGTGTAATCTCACAGATGCACCCTGGAAGAGACCGGGAATCTTCACCCAAATGGATTGTTTGCAATGCCTGTACCAACTCAGCGAGTGAACTCAGCGGCTACAGACTGTGCTGTACATTCCGTTTCTTAAAAGGAATTGTCATAATATTAGGCAATGTAAGCCAGCTTTTAGATTTTTACTTCAATTATCTGTTGATGAAGCTATTTTGTACATTGCGGCCTTTTTAAGATCTGCTGTATGAGCTACTAGAACTATGTTGCCTTAAACTTTGTTGCCAATATTGTTACACTGTATCTGTTTTTATCATTTTTATCTTATTTTAATGGATTATATGTTTACTATGTTTCATTGGTTACACTGCTGTATGTTGCTTTTATGGACGCTGCTTGCATCCAAATAAAGTCTTTTGAATTGAATTAATAGACCAAGAGCACTATTTGCAAAGGGGTGCATACTGGGGCAGCTCCTCCGCTACGGCGGAGGAGCGTCGCCCCACTGCTCTTGGAGCAGTGGAAAAGGGAAAAATAAAATGATAATAACAAGGTTATCATCATTTCATTTTTCGTTTCTGCGGGGCTGGGTTAGGGTGGAGTGGGGCTGGTGACTCAGGGAGGAGGAGTGGGCTGTGCACATTAAGTGCGCAGGACTGCTTGGCCGGCCGTCTCGGCACAGTCATGCGCACTTTGCATGTTTCCCACCCAGGCTGCATTACAGCCTGGGTGGGGAACATGCACAGGCTCCCTGTCCCAATCTGAGCGCCGGATCACGACGCTCAGACCAATCACAACGCTGCAGTGCATCGTTGTGATTGGCAATGAGGAGCCAATCACAACGCTGCATTGCAGCGTAGTGATTGACTCAGGGGAGCCTGTGTGCTTCCAGACTCTTCAGCAACGATGGAGAAGAGACGGACGCGGCCGCAGCACGAGGAGGTAAGTGTTTTGTTTTTTGTTTTTCAATATTTGGGTCTTCAGAGGCCGTAGTGCAGAGCAGACAGTCGTACAGAGACGCTGACACTGTTGTTCCTGCAGCCTTGCAGGTGACACTGATGAGGCATCTTCGACCTATCATTGGAGGCTGCTAAGAACCTGCAATGGCTGAGTGCAGTTTAGCAGTTCACTGTATCCATTGCACCTGTGGTAGTGTCTCTGATAGGTCCTTCCTTCCATACTCCAAAATAGCACTCTAGAGGTTGGCACTAACTCTAACCCATCTCCTTCAGGATGCACTGCTAGCACGTGCCTCGAGAACATTTTTGCCTGTGTGCCTGCATCTGTAACAAAGCTCAGGTGCATGGGCAAAGGTGTTTCCTCATTTATGAGAGCCATAAACGTTTTCATTTTACTAAAAATATATGTATAATATCATTACTCATATGAACTTTTAACCAGCCCTATTTGTCCACTGGTTTGTTTTTGTGCCCGGCACATTTTTCTTCCGGCCACTACAGCAGGAGGCAGTGGGTCATCCCACTTCCCCATGCAGCCATTGGCTCACTTCACAGTGAGTGACAGCATTTTTCCCCTTCACAAGATGCACATCTACACACAAAGTAGTTCCCCTAAGTTCCAAGGACCTGTATGGGAATCTGTGATTTTTGGGGAAAAAATATTTTTGCTTTTAGCTATTTTTTTCATATTGGCAAGAGCCTAACACCTTCCCCAAGAATAAGCTTTTGACAAAACAAAACAAAACAAGCACAGACAAAAATAAAAGGCTGGCAGCCGTCACCATACCTATTGTTCCCAATGCTTGTTTTAGTGCGCAGTCAACAACTTGGTGTCCATGGGTGGATAGGGATGCTTTCAGCGGTCTTGTGTTCTTATTCTTGCCACATCCTGTACTGTGAAACTGAGCTGGGCAGAGGTACCTGCAAAGGGCAGCATGTGTTTACCGGGTGACTGGGAGGGAGCAGCAGCAGTATAGAAGGAGCCCAGCACGACGCAGCTTTAAAGATGTGTTTTTGGACGTAGAGACACTAGTGAAGCAGTTGATTCAGAATTACAAAGAGCTCTATTGGCACCTGCACAACTGATATTAGAGGAGGGGGCTGTACAAAGATGTGAAATCTATTCTGTAATTCAAAGTGAATCAGGAGCGCAAAAAACAGGTGCAAAACCCTGTGGCACGGCTAGGCTACTTATCTAATAACATTTGTGATTCTTATTGGCCACTAATATTTCTTCTAATTCCTGCGTTGATTTGTACATGAAAACAGAATTCACCGTAACATTCACAAAACTAATAAGCATTGGCAAAGCCAGTATACCTCACCAATGGGACAGCTGCTGTGCAGTGTGGCTGAAAGTTATTAAAAAAGAGCTATAACAAGGCCAGCGCTGACTGAGTCATAGTGCTTTTTTAACTGCTGGAGGGAGGGAGGTGGAGTGGCAGACAACACAAAAGGCAGAAGTGTGGGGGAAGAAAGAGCTATGCCACGACCAGCAGCGTCCGCGTCATAGCGCAAGGGGGCAAGCAACATGGAGAAGGGAGGGCATTGGCAAAGTGAGTAGGTCTCACCTACGATAGCTATAGGCTTTGTCAATGTTTAGCCATGTTGTAAAGTGTGGCTGCCGCACAGCATGGCTGAAAAAAAAGGCTCAATGACATGGTCAGTACTGGATATGTCATAGCGTTTTGTTTTTATTGCTGTTGGGAGGGAGGGCAGTATGGGAGGCAACACAAAGGGGGGTGGCAGCACAGAGGGCGGAGAGGGGAGACAAACAGAGAAGGGAGGCTGTAGGGAAAAAGTGCTACGACAAGGCCGCGTCATAGTACTTTTTTTGTTATGGCAGGTGCAAGCAACACAGATGAGGGAGGTAAAACTGAGGGCAAGAAAAAACATGGATGAGGGAGGGCAACACGGACAAGTGAGGGAGGGTGGGGGCAAGCAGCAACACGAACGAGGGATGGGACAAGCAGCAAAATGACCAGTGGAAGGACACAAGTAACCCGACAATGCTCCAGCGGAGGGACAAACACACAGAGAGGAAGGAGGCCTATGACAGCTGACCAATAAAAGCAAGAAAATGAGCGTGACAATGAAGCCAACCAATGGTAAGCAATGGGGGGCCTCTAAGCCCATTGTGAAGAAAAAAAAGGTCCAGAAGAGACAGCACATGCGCTGTTTCGGAGAGACCTAAGAAAGAGAGGAAATTTTGCTCCAGTTTTTCCAGAATACATAGATTGTGCACTTGCAATTTTTCAATAGGCATCTTCACCGCCTGACTCCCAAAAACGAACCTTGCTCTAACTGCTCAATGTAGAAAAGAGATTTTGAACCAGTCGATCGATCCAACTGTAAGCATAAATATTGCATCAGTGAAAGTTATGTAATCAGTAATCTTTGTAACCCGGCCTGTGGTACTTGTCACCCTAAAGATAAGAACACTTTCCACAGCAAGAGTAAACTTATTAAAGAAGATAAACGAATTATAGTACCTCGGTCTGATAGTTGCAACAAAATTATGCAGGGAACATACATACTGCAAAAGGCAAAAACAGCCTTGAAGGAATGTATGCCAAGTATACGGAACATTTTCCTCATCCTCTCCTCTGACCCAATAAGCTTAATGTTGTACTTAGAATGTGCTTGGGGCCTTTATTTGGGAAGAGTAAAATCCATTCTACCTGTAAATCCAGTAGTGCATACTCGAACATCTGACTAATTGCAAGACAGGCACAAAGGCTGGTCAACTAGTGTATACCTCATACTAAGGTCATTGCATGCTGGCTCAAACTGAAAACTCTATATAACGTTATTGTGTCTTCCACAATACTTGCTGAACTTTTTAAGCGAGGGATGCCACTTTGGGGCACGTACCGGATACTACCGAATAATAGCTGCTTATCTGTCAGATACATTACATGCGCAGTTATGTTATTGGATGTTACCGCCAAGTGAAAGAGCGCCAGAAGAGGATAAAGTGAAGATCAATGCTGCTCTTGTTTATGTTTTCAAATATCTACTTAACATTTGAAAACTATCTGGGGAAGAGTTCTTCATCCATCTGAAAGTGCGAGCTCTTATAAGATGAGGAACATCAACATTTGCCTGGATCAAGGTATGATGGATGATGAAGTCAAGGTTAGATGGATGAGCAGACCATGTGAAAATAGGTTCCGCGGCTTTCAGCAGGACCAGGCTACGATACTTGCATGTACTCTCTTGGACTGCTGACTAAATTAGGTAGAAAGGACGTACTAGACATTCTTCTACCAAAAACTATTAAGAATGATTCTTGTCTAGTCAAGAAAGAGCACTGTTGAATACTTGCAAAATGTGAAACCAAAGGAAAGTGTTTAGTGGTCATCTCTTTTATGAAAGAAATTGTTATTACAAACAGGCGTTAAGGTTGAAGGGTGGTGAATAGTGCATACAACACTAGACAGGAAACCGATCATTTAAAGTTGTAAATTAACCTTAATTCGCATCCCCTCCCTCATGTCTGAAAGTTGGACTGCATAAAGACTTGGTGCTTGTGTCACTGGTTATGTGACGGCAATAACAGCTGTTATTTACTTTCCCTTGTTATGCGCCCGCGCCTGCTGCTCGGGCCCTTAACTATGGGAAGGGTAAATGACAGTCATTAATGCTCACATGTGCATGGTACAATCCTTAATTAAAGGCTCTTTGCAGTAACAAACATGATAGACCCCAGACAATGTCCTCAGACAGCACTAGCTCACAAAGGAGAAGGCACAAGGGGTGGGACGAAGACTACCAAGAGATCTTTGATTTAACTAAAGGGGAACAGACCTCTCTGCTCCGTTAATGTTTTACACACAGATCTTGACAGGAAAAACAATATCACTGAAGCAGTAGTTAAGGCACAGGGGAGAAAATGTAGAGTCTGCCTGTCTGTGCTTTGGAAGTAGAGCAGACATCATTGAGTTCAGTTGCTTAAATACAGATTCTGGAGTATCACAAAGAGAACATGTGTGCCTTGAAGGACTTCAAGGAATTTAAGAATTGCCTACACATCAACCAGACCTGGATGTTCAGCACTTACTTGAAGTTCAGCTCAAACAAATCAGAATTATTATTTGCCAAGAACAAGAAACAGTAAAAACCTGACTCAATGGCAAGAACCTTGAAGGCTTTGAACTCCAACTTTCACTGCATGCCAAGTTACTTGGTTTCAAACTTGGCACCATTCTCACCGTCAAGGAATACATTGCCAAACAATAAAGACGGCCTGGCACCAGGTCTCTCGTTTAAAGAAAAACTATTTCTTCCAGAAATCGAATTCAGAACTGCTGTTCAAGACCTCATACTCTGGCATCTGGATGGTGGCAACACTCAATTCCATGACATCCCAGACTCTACACTGGAACCCCTTACAGGTAACTTACACACCGCAGCACATGTCCTCCACAGTCTCAAGAAATATAATCATATCTGTTAGATCTGGCATCCTTGGTGTGGTTTCCCCTGACTTTTTGCCTTCAGTCCTCCTGTTTTTACTGTTTTTGCTGGCTTTAGGAATCTGGGCACTTTACTACTGCTAACCAGTGCTAAAGTGCATATGCTCTATACGTAAAACATTGTAACATTGGCTTATCTACAATTGGCATATTTAATTTACCTATAAGTCCCTAGTAAAGTGCACTACATGTGCCCAGGGCCAGTTAATTAAATGCTACTAGGGGGCCTGCAGCACTCATTGGGCCACCCACTTGAGTAGCCCTTTAAAATTGCCTCAGTTTTTCACTACTGCAAGGCCTAGCTCTCCCATAGGATAACATTGGGATTGCCTTATTATATTTCATAAGTGTAATTTCCAATTGGGACGAGATAGAACCCCCAAATTTGGTGTCTCTGGAATCACAATTTAAAAACACAACTTATGGTGAAGTTTGATTTTAAATTGCAATTCTGAAAATGCCACTTTTAGAAAATTGGCATTTTTTTACTGTAACCATTTGGTGCATTCTGCCTGTCTCTAAATACACAGCTGGCTTTGTGCATTGTTGGCTTGCCTCCTGTTTTCTGAAGTCTCAGGGATACCAAAGATGACTCTCTTCAGTCTGCAAACAGCACCTGTACTCTGTCTGCTGTAAGTCCTGCTCTGCCTAGTGGTGCCAATCCAGTCCTGAGCCCTTGGAAGTGAGCTCATAGTGCTGCATTTGCCAGAGCCCATACATCGACACCGTTGCACCGATCGAAACCGATGCGTAGCTGCCATTGCGGGAACCAGATCGAGGCATTGCACTTGGAACCACCATATCGCCTCCGGAACTGCAGCTTCGGGACCGATGCAGCGCTGCCACTGCCTGGAGAAGATTGATGCATCGCCTCTACAGCGTGGAGACACCCGGCGCATTATATTTAGAACCGCTGCACCTTGGAACTGGCTCATCGCTCCTGGAACTGACAGATCACCGACGTTGCATGGAGAAATCCGGCACATCACCCCAGCTTCATGGGGAACACTGATGCATCTCTTTATTTGTTACCAAGATCAAGGTACTTTTGCTCAGCGTGCCCTGCGTGGGTCCTGTATCCAGCCCACGCTCAATCGCGGTCAGCCTGAACTCTTGACTTTGTCCTTCTGCACTGCATATCCCTTCCCAATCACATCTGGCTCCCATTTCGCATCTGTCCTCATCCGCCACTCACTTCCATGGCACAATGACATGACGGACACCACACTCTGGACTTGGAACGTCCGCGGTCTTAATGACCATCGTAAGGCCCGCTTGGTACATGCCCACCTCCTTCGCCACAAGGTCGACATTTGTTTCCTTCAGGAGACCCACCTGTTGCCCGCCACATCCTCCAGGCTTCTCTCTAGACATTGGGGCGAATTCACTCCTCCTTCTACTCCTGCTATTCCCGCGGGGTATCCATCCTAATGCGCAGAGGGCTTCCCTGGCATACATCTCAGGTCATTATGGACCCTGGGGGGCGCTTTGTCATCCTGCGCGGCACTCTTCTGGCCCAACCCCTGATCCTTGCAGCGATATATGGTCCCAACTCCGATGACCCTGAATTCTTTGCGCAAGTGTGGCAACACACCTCTTCCCTGGGCCCTGCTGCGCTGCTTTGGGGGGGCGATTTTTTTTTCTGTTCAAAATATTTTATTAGGTACATTTTTCATAAACATTAAGAAACACAATACAAAGAATAATACCGAACATAAAAGTATAGATACATATTACAATATAAAAAATGAAACAACCATTAATAATGAAAGAGAATACCTATACCAGCATTAATAATTATATATGAGAAATAAAACTATATTACAGACATAATACAAACAATAAAGGGGCTACATTGTATAAAAATTGACTAATAAGAAATTTAAATGCATACTTTAAATTGTAGAACATGTACTTATATAGGAATCTAAACTGGACCACATATTAGACCTAGAAGGAGAAAATTCATTAGGGGAACACTGAAAAGAGCATTGCCCACGTCTAAGAAAAATAATCCATTCCCACCATACATGAACTGAAAGTAATGTGGCGTCTTTCCAATTACAAGTAATAGATTTAATTGCAGTAGAGATAAGAAAATCAAGCAATTTACAATCCATAGAGGATAATGTAGATTTAAAAAAAGAAGATTTGAGGAGTAGAATATGAAAAGATAATGTTGTATGAATCTTAAAGATCCGGGTTATGATATTCCATATATCTAATAAAAATTTATGAATAATAGGACAATTGAAAAATAAGTGACACAAGTCACCAGTGTCAGACTTACAATGCCAACAATTTGGAGTATCTAAAAGTTTAGCTTTAAATAATTTATCTGGAGTCCAGAAGCATTGGTAAAGTAGATAAACGTTTGTTTGTATAAGAGTAGCAGGGAGGTAATTAGCTGTGTTGGATTTCCAAATATCCTTCCAGGATAATGTGGAGGAGTGAAGATTCATGAGTGATGGCCATTTTTGATTAAAATGTGAAAAGGAGGAATTAGAAGTAATACGTTTTTATATACTTTAGAAGCTATATGTCCTGAACGGCTGAACATAGGAATGCATAACTCTATACCGGAGGACTGAGACATAGAAAGTAAATGCGGGTATGCATTAAGAACAGTATTACATAATAATGTATATTTGGGCAATTCAGATAATGGTAGGTTATATTTAGCTTGGAGTACATCAAATGTGTAAAACATATCATATTGACAGATGTCATCAACAAAGAATATACCAGCAGTAATCCATAGGTTCCAAAAAGAAATATGTTTGTGATATTGGAATTTAGAATTAAACCAAAGAGAAACTTTTTAGTGGAGGACAAATTAATAGAAAAACTACTATCAAATGATAAAAGGGCAGTTTTAGAGTTGGCAATAATGGAGGAACGTTTACCAAAAGAACCATTTGCCATGGTAAGAAAAGCAGTTAATGGATATGGAGCTAAAATATTCTTTTCTAATGTAAGCCATGTAGGTGCATTAGTGGGGGGAATATTATGGAACCATAAGGAGCATTGTGCCACAATAAATGCAAAATGATAACTTTTAAAATCTGGAAGGCCAACCCCACCTTCACATTTGGCCAGTTGAAGAGTCTTAAGACCAATACGTGCAGGTTTATTATTCCAAATGAATTTAGTAAACAACCTGTATATTTTAACATAAAAAGTGGACGGAAAGGAGAAGGGTAACATAGACAAGAAATATAAAATTTGTGGGGTGATAGACATTTTAAGTGCTTCAATACGTCCCCACCAGTTTAGATGAAGAGTAGACCATCTATCTAGTTTCTCTTTGGTGTTAGTTAGAATTGTGGAACAATTGGTTTCAACTGTATCTTTAATCGAATTGGTAAAAGTTATCCCTAAATATTTAAGTTTTTTTGGAGACCAAATTATATCAGCATTTGCCAACATTGTAGAATTACAAAAAACATTTAAAGGAAAAAATTCGGTCTTATTAGTATTCAGTGAATAACCAGAAACATTAGCATATTTATGAATAATATCAAGAATAATAGGTATAGAGGTAAGGGGATCATTAACATATAATAACACATCATCAGCATATGCAGAAACTTTAATGGTAGTATTTTTTAAAACAACACCTGTATACAAATTACTAATATGGAGAGAACATAAAAGGGGCTCAATTGCAATGAGGAAAAGTAAAGGAGAAAGAGGACATCCTTGCCGAGTGCCTCTATATAAGCGAAATGGGGAAGAACATCTACCATTGACAAAAATGGAAGCTGAGGGGGCTGAATATAATGCTTTAATCATATTAATAAAAAGAGGACCAACATGGAATACTTCTAAAGTTTTAAACAGAAATTGCCAATTAACCTTATCAAATGCCTTCTCTGCATCTAAGGCCATTACACCAATTGGACAACTAGATAGTTTGGCAAGAGATAATACATGACATAATAACCGGGTATTATGAGAGGATAATCTACCTTTCATAAAGCCAGTTTGATCAGGTTGTATAATGTTGGATAATAAGGAGACAATCTATTTGCTAAGACTCTGGCATATATTTTGCAATCCTGATTAATCAAAGATATGGGACGGAAATTTGATACTAGGGTATGGTCTTTATTAGGTTTGGGAAGAACAATTATAGTGGCTTCATTAAAAGATCCCCCATCATGGAATTGTGCTGAAAATCAGTAAAAAGGGATAGTAAAAAGGGGATAATTGTTCTTGATAACACTTCTAGAATTCAGCCGGGATACCATCTGGACCAGGAGTTTTTGGGAATTCAAAGCATTAATTGCTGCAATAATTTCTTTAACGTCAATGGGATTATCTAAGGTCAATCTATCAGTAGCAGAAATCTGAGGCAGTCGACAAGAATGAAGAAAATCACTGATAACATTACTATTGGGTGTGAGAGGCTCGTTATATAATGAAGAGTAAAAACAAATAAACTCTTTCAGAATATCCTGAACATCTGTCACTAATGTACCATTATTCGTTTTGATGGCTGGGATTTGAATCCTATCACGTTTGAGGCGTATATAATTAGCTAACAGTCGACCGGATTTGTTGGAGTTAAAATGAAAATTAGATTTTTCTTTTGAGTTAAGTAAACCTGCTCTTTTACTAAGCATACAATTATATTCATATCTATATTTCTGAAGTTGGGATTTGTATTGTGGATCTCGAGACGTAATAAAAGTCTTTCCACAGATGCGATCTGTTTTTCTAATTTAGTGAGGTGAGAGTAAAAAGATTTATTTTCATGTGCCATAATAGAAATTGAAACTCCACGAATATAAGCTTTAAAAGCATCCCAATGGATAATTTTGGAAGTGTCACATGAATTATTATTCAGAAAATAGTCATTTATAGCTAAGGCCATTTTTTTAGAATTAATTGGATTAAGAACTATGTCTGAGTTCATTCTCCATTTTTTATTAGAGACTTGGGGATCAGAAATACACAGAGAAAAGGAAATCAAAGCATGGTCTGAAACCGTAATAAGGTGTATAACCGCCTCACTAATTATGTGACATAGGTTATGTGAAGTTAATAAGTAATCAATTCTAGAAAAAGAGGAGTGAGCATTGGAGAAAAAGGTAAATTCTTTGTCTGTAGGATGTTCCAGTCTCCAAAAATCAACTAATTTGGTAACGGAAAGGAAAGACTTTAAAGCAAAAAATGCTTTGTTAGGTCGGAATTTAAAAGCAGAAGACCGGTCCAACAAAGGGTCCCTAATAAGGTTAAAATCACCACCTACTATAAGATACATACTACCAATTTTGAGTATTTCAGCAGAGACATAAGACCAAAAGGCAGGGTCATCAGATGTAGGAGCATATATATTCGCCAAATTCAAAATGAGTTTGTCAATCTGAACTTGAGCAAAAACAAATCTGCCATCTGCATCATGATGATGAGACAATAGTTGTACCTGAGTTCTATGTGAAACAAATATAGCTACACCATTTTTACGTGTTGCAGCAGGAGACGAAACTATAAGCCCCACCCAACCTTTAGACATGGTATGTAATATATTATCATCCACATGAGTTTCTTGTACAAAACAGATATCCACATTAGATTTTTTGAGATATTCCAAAATTTTACGTCTTTTAACAGGGTGTCTCAGACCTTTCACATTTAAGGAGGCAACAACTAACTTACGTGATCCAGGCATATTGCTTTCTCATAAACAATAGAAGAGAATAAAAGAACAGAGACAGTAGCCCATATAAAAAAGACAAAACAAGACAAACAACATAAAAGAGGTCAGTCTCCAAGACCTCATACTAATAGAACATTGGAGACGGAGGTGCGAAGCAAGAAAACCACCAACATATGCACCCGCCTAAAAACGAATAACAACCTGCATTAAGGGCTAAAGAATGTTAATCCGCAGAACCAGAAGGCTGAGAGTCCATGCAAATAGGATCGTGCTGGTCCAAGAATCTGATTAAATCCGCCGGAGCTGAAAAAGACTTGGAGACATCATTTTTCCAAATGCGCATAATCGCAGGGTCAAAAAGGCCATATTTGTAACCAGCTTCACGTAACCGAGGCCTTAATTCAGAAAATTGTCGTCGTATTTGAACTGTCTCCTTTGCAAAGTCTTGATGGATAAAGACTTTATTTCCTTCAATTAGGAGAGAAGGGATTTCTCGGGCAGCTTTTCGAATGAGGAGAAGGTGATGATGCCTCAGAACTTTGAATATGATTTGTCTTGGTTTGGTTTGATGAGGTTTGCGAATTGAAGGAATCCTGTGAGCTTTGTCTATCTCAAAACGCTCTGGAAATTTGATATTTAATAACTTAGGTAGGAGGTTTTCCAAGAAAAGACGACAACTCTGTCCCTCAACTCCCTCCGGGACATTAAATATGCGTAGGTTGTATTGCCTGTTTCTATTTTCCAAATCCAATAAGGAACGTTGGAGGGAAGCAACCTGAGGAATAAGTGGAGCCATAGTAGTGATGGTTTTAGTATTGTCACGGATTTTAATCTCATTATCAGCAACTCTCATCGATAATGAAGCCATATCTCTCTGAATATTTTTAATATCGAAAGAAATTGTATCAGTATTTGTATGAATCGCTTGAATTTCCTCTAAAATTTTTGCCAAAGAGTTATCTTGAGAATCAATGGCTTTGGATTTGGCAGGAGGAGGTGAAACAGTTTGTTTACGTTTATTTGCTGCTGTTTTTGATTCCATATTGACAGACAGAAGGCAGGCAAATAGTAATAAATAGTTTATGCCACAGATAGGAAAAACTGTGAGTTGGAATATGGTTTTCTGACAAAACAATACAATGAAATGGCTCCAGAAAGACTGAATTCAGCTTTTCAATAAAGCTTTATGAAACAAAATCCCTTTAATCCTGTTAGGCAGTTTACAACAGAGGCAGAAGAACACCCCTTTAAAGAGAAAGGCTTCTGAAGAGAGGGGGAGGCACCCAGCAGTCAAGCCCGCCTCCCCTGCATGTAGAGCCCACAGAGGAGATCGAGGGAGCAGGAGCCCTTTCTGAGGAGGGCACAAAAACGCCTACCGCTCGTCCCACGAAGGTGCCAGGGCTCCAAAACTCAGCCCACTGACACTCCAGGCACAAAGGAGCACCTGGGCCGAGGATGAAGCGTCTACAAAGCCCCTATCGGTGCCTGAAGATCGCGTTATGGCAGGTGAGAGCGGAGTTCAAAGCACGGTGGCCATCTTTGTTCGCGCACGCTGCCGACTCCCCTTGGGGGGGCGATTTTAACATTACACCTTCAGCCACCCTTGATCGCTCTGGGCCCCGCGCTCTGCACCCGCGCGCTACCTCTCTCCTGCACTCCATACTAACGGACAACTCGCTGCTTGATGCGTGGCGGCACACCCACCTGGAAGCGCGTGAAAGCACGTGCGTGACGGGCTCTCTAGGCTGTTGGTCCCGTCTGGACCTCTGGATCACCACTCAGGACGCCTTTGCGTGGGTCACCTCCGTTGAGCACATGGCACGTACCCTTTCTGACCACGCTCCCGTCCGCCTTAGTATGCTCCCCCCGCACTCCCCGCGGCGCATGTTTGCCTGGCAGCTGCCCCCCAATGCGCTCCGGAATTCGGTGTTCTGTGACGAGATCCAAACCCCAATCACGAACTATTTTGACCTTAACGCTGGTTCCGACGACTCCCCTTCCACACTTTGGGAGGGTTTTAAGGTGGTGATTTGGGGCGAATGCATCTCTAAGCAGTCTGGCGTACTGCGCTCCATCCGTGGTGCTCTTGAACGGTTGGAGGGGGAAATCAAGGCTCTTGACTCTCTGCACTCTCTTAGCCCTAGAACCGACACCCTTGCGCAGCTCAGGGGTAAACTTACTGAATTTAACGGCGAGGCCAATAGGGAACTCTATTTCCTGGGCAGGGAGGCGAGGGCACGCCGCTTTGGTGAAGGGGATCGCCCGGGCAAGACTCTAGCCAATCTCCTACGACAGCCTCATGCTGCCTCCTATATCGGGCTGGACTGTTCCCATGAGGCACAGGGTCAGACTGATTTGCATATGGCCATGTCTGAACTGGGGTGGTGGAGTGAGCTAAAGAATGATGATGGATTAAACCCAGATCAGTTGACTGGGGGTGAGTGTTTGATTGGCTCAAGCGTTCCGTCCATCATCCCCTTTGTATCACTTTGGTCGCCCTAAGTTGGCGGGGGTATGCCCAGACGTGGGTCCCTTGCTCACTTTGCCACTGGATTCAAGCAAGCCTGGCTGATGACGGCTGAAATGCCAGAAACCGGTCCTAGGATGCTTGTTTCCGGTCCAGGGAAGACATGGCTTGGCAGTTCGGGCTGGACTGTTCCCATGAGGCACAGGGTCAGACTGATTTGCATATGGCCATGTCTGAACTGGGGTGGTGGAGTGAGCTAAAGAATGATGATGGATTAAACCCAGATCAGTTGACTGGGGGTGAGTGTTTGATTGGCTCAAGCGTTCTGTCCATCATCCCCTTTTGTATCGCCTCCTATATCACAGCGCTCCAGGACGGTGGCCCGGAAAGAACAACCTCTCCCGAGGAGGTGGTGGCTAGATTCACCGCCTTCTACTCTCAACTTTATACCGCCGGGGCTGCGCCTTCGCGCGACATCCTTGATCAATACTTCGACACTCTTGAGCTCCTCTGGCTAGGTAACAACCACCGGGAGTACCTTGACGAACCTTTTTCTAAGGAGGAGATCCTGGCAGACATTAATAGTCTGCCAGGCGACAAGGCTCCTGGCTCCGACGGTTTACCAGGGTCCTTTTATAAAGCCTTCGCGCCCCTTCTAGTCCCGCACCTTGCTGCTATGTACAACGACTCCTTTGAGTGCGGCCACTTCCCTCCCTCGCTCTGTGAGGCCCAGTTAACGCTTCTCCTGAAGCCGGACAAGTCCCCCGAGCTCTGTGACTCTTACCGCCCTCTGTCTCTCATCAACACCGATAATAAGATTTTTGCTAAGTTGTTAGCCTCCCGCCTTCTTCCGCTCATGCCCCTGATAGCTCACCCAGACCTGTCCGGTTTCATCCCCGGCCGCGCCACGTCACACAATCTCAGGACTATATTCCCCGTCCTCCATCAAATCAACCCCGTACTCCCGGCCGTGGCTGCCCTCTTGGATGCCACCAAAGCTTTCGATACTCATGAGTGGCCTTTCCTCTTCTACCTTCTCCCTCACTTAGGCTTTAGCCCAGTCTTTCTGCGCAAAGTCCACCTTCTTTACACCCTCCCCACTGCCCGCCTTCGGATCAACGGTCAGATCACGGAGCCCATCCCCGTCGCTAGGGGCACGAGGCAGGGGTGCCCACTCTCTCCTATGCTCTTCGCTGTAGCTATGGAGCCCCTCGCCGCCAGGCTCCGGCAGCATCACACACAGAGGGGTCTCGGCTTTGCAGCTCTAGCCTTGGTCGTCTCTATGTACGCGGACGACATCACACTCTATGTCCGCAATCCCCAGGAGAATCTCGGCCCCATGGTCCGCGAGGTGGTGCGCTTCGGGGGTTTGTCTGGCATCCAGGTCAACTGGGGTAAGTCCATTCTTTTTCCCCTGACGGACGCCACTGTCCCCTTCACTCCGGATTACCCGTTTGCATGGGCGTCGGGACCCACTAGATATCTGGGCATCTGGCTCAGCAGGGACGTGGACGAACTCTGGAGGGCAAATTTCGGCCGGGCGGTGGACTGGCTGGAATCTAAGATCCACCTCTGGCGACGGCTGCCCCTGTCCCTGGCGGGGCGCATAGCCATCGCCAAGATGGTGGTGCTCCCAAAGTTTCTGTACCTATTCTTGAACATTCCCATCCCACTCACGGCTCATTTTTTTTCACAAACTTCGCTCCCTTATAATCATTCTTGTCTGGGCCGGGCGTCAGCCTAGAATCGCATATAATATTCTCACACTTCCTTCATCGCGTGGCGGACTGGGCGCCCCAGATTTCAAACTATCCGCCCTTAGCGCCCAAGCCAGCTTCCTTCACTTCTAGCTGCATCCGACGCCTTTTCAGCCTCACGTGGCGGTGGAAGCTGATCTCGCAGCCCCCTGGCCGCTCCTGACCGCTCTCTTTGTCCCTGCAAAACCCCCACGCGGAGAGATCGACATGGTAGAGACCTTGCGCTGGGCCTGGGACGGCCTCCGGAGATACTCTGGCTCTAGCATGCTCTCAGCCAATGCCATACCCCTCGCACACAATCCGGCATTCCCCCCTTTGCAGACTGCCGGGATGGTTAAACGCGCGACCCGCCAGCGGCTGGCCACGTTATCGGACCTTTACCCTGATAGTGGCTTTTTTTCCCTTCCAGCCGAGTCCGGCCCCATGGACACTTTGCTGTATTACCAACTTAGAGCGTCTTGTAGGGAGATACACCCCATGTTTCCTCAACCCCCCCCTTCGATGGCTGTCCTCGACTTCGCATACACATTCGCCTCCCCCCGCAAGCTGGTCACCAGACTTTACGCCCTCACGCAGGCGGCATCCCCGATTTCCACTGACCGCGCCCACGCTGCTTGGAGTGAGGACCTGGGCGCCGATCTCTCTCAGGAGGTCTGGCTGTATTGTTGCAAACAGACTAAACGTCTGTCCCCTAACTACCGCCTGCGCCTCATACATTTTAAATACCTGCATAGACTGTACCGCTCCCCTGCCCAGCTGCACAAAATGGGCCTCACTCCCAGCGATAGATGTCTCCGATGCTCCGCTCCCGCAGCCGACTTCTCTCATCTTGCCTGGCTGTGCCCAAAGGTCTCTGCATATTGGCGCGATGTGTGCACCGCCATCACTGAGATCACCTCCACGCCTGTCCAGCCAGACCCACTGATCTGCCTCTTAGGCTTTGTGAAATATTGTCCAGACGCCTCCCGCCGGCTAACCGCTATGCTGCTCATTCTTGCACGGCGTAGGGTCGCCATGCATTGGGGACAGAGACCCGCGCCCAAAGCCAGCGCGTGGCTTGAGGATGCTGCGCGTTGTCAGTCACTTCTGTCCGAATTCTGGGATTTGACGCCGGCTACCTGCCGCCCGATTGACATTTGGGGTCCCCTTGTTTCCTACCTCCTGCGCCGGAGCGCTTTGCCCTCCGCGGCCTCTTCCGCGCCCCCCGCCGGCTTTTCGCCCGCAGCGGCCGCCGGGGATGGCTCGTAGAATGCGGTTCCCCTATCCATGCGCTCCGCTGGTTCCCTGCGGCCCCTCTCGCCGGCACTTGGCCTCCCCTGGGCGCCCCTCTATGCCCTTCTTGCTCCATCCCATGTCACTTCCCTCCGAGAACTGTAATGGGCCGCTTATGTACAATTGTTCCTCTGATGCATGTGACAGATGTGGTACTCCTCTTTGAATGCGGATTCCCCGCCTATATATATTGTAACTCTCAATAAAGGTTTTTGAATTTTTTTTTTTTTTAAACAAAACCTCTTGACTTTGTCCTGGTTCTGCGTGACCAATTAACCTTCTAAGCGCTGTCTGCTTCTAAGCACAATTTTTGCATTTAACCTTTAAAAATACATATCTCGATTTCTACTGATTGGTTTTTTGTCATTTTGATCTTGTTTTATTTACAAAATTACTCTCTATTTTTATTCACTGTGTGGAGTCTCTTTGTGGTGTTTTCACTGTGTTACTGTTTGATGTGTTGCACAAATACTTTACAGATGGCCTCTTAAGTTCAGCCTGACCGCTCTGTGCCAAGCTATCAGAGGGTGTGCACAGTTTCATTTAAAGTGTGTTTTTGACCTACCCTGACTAGGACTGTGGTTCCTGCTTGGAAGGGGTGCATACCTTTGCAAACCAGAAACCCAATTTCTAACAATATCACCCCTCCATACTAGAGGAACTCCATTGGTTTCTCTTGTTGGCCCGCTTCATCTTCAAAACCAGCAGCATCATTTACAAAGCCATCACGACCAGCACCCCCACATATCTTGCAGACACGCTCTCCATCTCTGGTGGTTCTGGGCACACCCGCAGCCAGGATCCAATAAGACTGCAGAAGTGTATTAAAGACAAAAACAGGCAGGCAGGGATGGATGGATGGGAAAATATAATATTCCTTAAAATAAGTATTGCTGGTGTGTGCCTATGAGACACCTATAGCAGGCAGGGGTGCAGTGAAAAATTGAATAATCCTTAAAAAAGACATATTGCTGGGTAAGTGTAAAATAATGTGTGACAGTGTAAAGAGTAGTTAGCTGGGGTGTGAGTTAAGGCTATAAGCTACCACCTTACCTGTGAATCTTCTGGTTTGTGTCTTTTGACATCCTGTCAACTAGCACATTTTGGTATTGTATGTGAAAACAAAAGTGTTTCTATTTTTAAAAAAGGAAACATAAGACTGCATAAGTGTATAAAAGAAAACATAAAACTGCAGAAGTGATCATCATGTTTAAGTGAGGTGTTATCATGGGAACTCCCACTTGACCTACGACTATTCCTATTGCACAGTACTGACGACATTGGGGGAAATAAGTACAAGCAACATCTACTCTTCCTAGCCCTCACCATCGCCAAGTGCGATATTTCCCAGATGTGGAAGGGGATCTCTCCCCCGACTATAGGCAAATGGAAGACCGAACTTGACAGATGTATGGGTGCGGAGATTGCGGTGTTTCCGGCCCTTGGCTGCCCCTAAAAACATAGAAAAACTTGGACCCGATGGGCGACGTATCGTGGGATTGATCTCCCCCCCTTACCATCCTCTGACCCCTGACAGGAGCTATTACCTATGCACATATCCATTGACCAATTTGTTACATATCATGCCATAGCCCACCACTCTGTGAATGTACCACCTGCACTATTACTGGGATCTAGCACAGTCTTCATTTTGTTTATGTTATGTCACCTGCAGTTTTCACAGGTATTGCAATTGTTTAAAAATTTCGGTATTCCTGATTTATTTTGCTTCTTGCAGGTACTTGTAGGGCTACGGCCCAAATCCCACCGGAACAACCAAATAAAATTTGTTGTTAAAAAAAAAAAAAAAAGACTGCAGAAGTGTATCAAAGAAAAAAACACCCGCTCGCCTTTTCCATCTATGCACCCAGGATCTGGAACAACATCGTGTACCCATTAGAACAATGCCAAGTCTGCTCCTATTTAGGAAAGATTTGAAGGCTCACCTGTTAAAGAACACTACATCCCAATGCATTTACAGTCCACAAACCAGCTACCTCTCCTATCACTTCTTGGTTTTTTTTCTGGACTTTGGCAATGTACAGCGCACTGCTGCCTTTTGGCTAGGTTTGCTCTGAAGACATACCACATACATACACACACACACACAACTGTGCAAAGGATAGTAGTGTAAAAAAAGGGGTGCAAGGAAAGTGTTGCTGCTGGAGAATATAGGACACTACCACGCAAGGCATTACTCCGCACCCACTACAATGGGAGTCACTACTACTGATGGACTGTCACAATTCAACTAGGCATGTAAATACATTATTTAAAAAAAATATACAAATATATATATATATATATATATATATATATATTAGCAATCTCAATGATTACACTTCCCAAACGAAGTAGGCACGGACTCCTTTAAGGTGTGTTGCAAATATTTTTATTGTTGTTGTAGTCCATTATAATTATATTGTGCACAGTGCATTGTCCATTACGCGTTTCGACCGTATTACTATGATTATCTAAATTTATGATGCTTGCCTCACATATTCCAGGCTTAATGCCCATTCAGGGCTAGATTTTTTTCTTTTTTCTTTGTTCATTGTATGTGCGTAAAATATATTTATATAGGTAATAATTATGTGAAATCACTGATGAATTATTCATGGCATGTGAGCATCGAGATTTGTTAATTAATGCCAATGTAGTTATGGACTGTAATTTGCTGGCCCATCCAGGGCGGGATTTTGTGGATTGGTCATTATTTATAATGTACTTTATTAATTTTAGGACAGATATGAATATCCTTAATTAAGTGTTGAATGATCATCAAATGTTATCAAATGGTGAATTATACATATGAATGTGAATTGTATAACTTTCTAAGATGGCCGACAAAGTACACATCTATAGTCCGTTCAATCAATCAATCAATCATGTCACTTATAAAGCGCACTACATACCCGCGAGGGTCTCAAGGCGCTGGGGGAAGAGGGGGGTGGTGCTGCTACTGATCGAAGAGCCAGGTCTTGAGGAGTCTTCTGAAGGCCAGTAGGTCTTGGGTCTGTCGGAGGTTGGTGGGGAGGGTGTTCCAGGTCTTGGCGGCGAGGTGGGAGAAAGATCTGCCGCCGGCGGTCGTTTTCCGGATGCGGGGGACTGTGGCGAGGGCGAGGCTGGTCGAGCGGAGCTGGCGGGTGGGGGTGTAGAAGCTGAGTCGTCTGTTGAGGTAGGCTGGTCCGGAGTTGTGGAGTGCTTTGTGTGCGTGGGTGAGGAGCTTGAAGATTATCCTCTTGTTGACAGGGAGCCAGTGCAGGTCTCTCAGGTGGGGTGTGATGTGGCTGCGTCGGGGGATGTCGAGGATAAGACGTGCAGAGGCGTTCTGGATGCGTTGCAGCCGTCTCAGGAGCTTAGCCGTCGTTCCTGCGTAGAGGGCGTTTCCGTAGTCCAGCCTGCTGGTGACGAGGGCCTGGGTGACTGTTTTTCTTGTTTCGGTGGGGATCCACTTGAAGATCCTGCGGAGCATTCGGAGGATGTTGAAGCAGGATGAGGAAACGGCGTTGACCTGCTTAGTCATGGAGAGGGTGGGGTCGAGGATGACCCCTAGGTTGCGTACGTGGTCGGTGGGTGGCGGGGCTGTTCCCAGTGATGTTGGCCACCAGGAGTCGTCCCAGGCTGAAGGGTTGGAACCAAGGATGAGGACCTCCGTCTTGTCCGAGTTCAGCTTCAGGCGGCTGGTCCTCATCCATTCGGCGACGGCCTTCATTCCTTCGTGGAGGTGGGCTTTGGCGGTGTGAGGGTCTTTGGTGAGGGAGAGGATCAGCTGGGTGTCGTCGGCGTAGGAGATGATGTTGAGGTTGTGCTGTCGGGCGACTTGGGCGAGGGGTGCCATGTAGATGTTGAACAGCGTTGGGCTGAGGGAGGAGCCTTGGGGTACGCCGCAGATGATCTTGGTGGCCTTGGATCGGAAGGGGGCGAGGCGGACGCTTTGTGTTCTGCCGGAAAGGAAGGATGTGGTCCAGTCCAGGGCCTTCTCTTGGATCCCGGCGTCGTGAAGGCGTGTTCGTAGTGTGTGGTGGCAGACCGTGTCGAAGGCGGCTGATAGGTCCAGGAGGATGAGGGCTGCTGTTTCTCCGTTGTCTAGCAGGGTCCTGATGTCATCGGTGGCGGCGATGAGGGCGGTTTCGGTGCTGTGGTTGCTGCGGAAGCCGGACTGGGAAGGGTCCAGGATGTTGTTCTCCTCGAGGTATCGGGTCAGTTGTTTGTTGACGATTTTCTCGGTGACCTTCGCGGGGAACGGGAGCAGAGAGATGGGTCGGAAGTTCTTGAGGTCCTTGGGGTCTGCCTTGGGTTTCTTGAGTAAGGCGGTGATCTCGGTGTGCTTCCAGCTTTCCGGGAAGGTTGCTGTCTCGAAGGAGATGTTGATTATTTTCCGGAGATGGGGCGCGATGGCTGTACTGGCTTTGTTGAAGATGTGGTGAGGGCACGGGTCTAGCGGTGAACAGGAGTGGATGGTGTTCATGATCTCGCTGGTGTCCTCGTCGTTGATGTTGGTCCAGGAGAGCAGGCGGTTGGTGGTTGTGGGGGCAGTGGTCTCGGTGGTTGCCGGGGCGGTCGTGGTGTTGAAGCTGTCGTGGATGTCGGCGATTTTGCGGTGGAAGAAGGTGGCCAGTGAGTCGCACAGGTCTCGCGACGGCTGGATGTCGTTGGTGTTGGAGCTGGGGTTGGAGAGTTCCTTCACGATGTTGAAGAGCTCTTTGCTGTTGTGTGCGTTGTTGTCTAGGCGGTCTTTGAGTGAGGCCCTTTTGGCGGATCTGATGAGGTGATGGTGACTGCGGGTGGCGCTCTTGTGGGCGGCGTAGCTGTCCGCTGTCCGTTCGTGGAGCCAGATCTTCTCCAGTTTTCGGCATGTTCGTTTGGAGGCCTGGAGGTCTTCGGTGAACCAGGTGGCTTTCTTGCTGGTGTGGCTGTTGGGCGGATTCTTGAGCGGGGCGAGGGTGTTGGCGCAGTCGTCGATCCACTGTCTGAGGTTGCGGGCGGCGGTCGTCGGGGTCAGAGGGTTCGGCGGGTGGGCTCAGGGCGAGGGTTGTGGTTAGCTGGTCTTCCGTGACTCTGCTCCAGCAGCGGCGAGGCATTTGTTTGGTGCGGTGGTGCGTGGTGGGCTTCCTGTAGGTGAAGTGGATGCAGTGGTGGTCAGTGCAGTGGGGTTCGGAGGTGTGGTTGAAGGAGACGTGTGGGCTTGCGGAAAAGATGGAGTCGAGCGTGTGGCCGGCGGCGTGGGTGGGTGTAGTCACGAGCTGTCTGAGTCCGAGGGTGGCGAGGTTGTCGATCAGGGTGGTGGAGTTGGTGTCCTTGTTGTTCTCGAGGTGGAAGTTCAGGTCCCCGAGGAGGATGTAGTCCGTGGAGGCGATGGCGTGTGTGCTGACGAAGTCAGCGATGGAATCGCTGAACTGTGGTCGGGGTCCGGGGGTCTGTAGATGAGGGTTCCTCTAAGGGTGGTGTTGGGATCGGTGTGGATCTGGAAGTGCATGTGTTCGGCGGTGCTGAGGGTGTCGTCGGTGTTGGTTGAGACTCTGAGGGTGTTCCTGTGGACGATGGCGATGCCTCCTCCGACTCCGTTGGTGCGGTCCCTGCGGGTGATCTTGTATCCGTCCGGGATGGCAATGGCGATGTCGGGGGCTGAAGCGGGATTCAGCCAGGTCTCCGTCAGGAATGCGACGTCTGGGGAGGTTGAGTCGAGAAGGTCCCAGAGTTCGATGGCGTGTTTGCGGGCGGAGCGGGTGTTGAGGAGGATGCATCTGAGGTAGTTGGGTTCTTTCCTGGGCGGTGGTTTGGCGGGGCGGGTGCTGGCGAAGCTGCAGTTCCGGCAGGTGAAGGGCCCTTGGGTGCGCCTCGGGGTGGCCTGGTAGCAGGCGTGATCTTTTCCGGGGTTGAGTGCGTGGAGGGTGCTGGCGTCGTATCGGCGTCTGTTGATGTGGCGGGCGCGGGGGATGCCCGGACCAGGGGGTCTGGCGCTGGGCGCGGTCACGGCGCGGATGGGCGCAGACGGGCTTGCCTTAGCGCGGCCGCCATAAATGGGGAGGTGGGAGGGAGGAGCAGGGAATGGGGCAGCGAATGGGCAGTGAGGGGGCGGGGCCGCAGGGGCGCAGCGGCGGGAAACAGGCACAGAAGGGAAAACGAGCACAATCAGGGCATCAAGGGGGGGCACAGAAAGGAAAAACGAGCACAATCAGGGGCAGCAAGGGGGCACAGAAAAGGGAAAACGAGCACAATCAGGGGCAGCAAGGGGGGCACAGAAAGGAAAAAAACGAGCACAATCAGGGGCAGCAAGGGGGCACAGAAAGGAAAAACGAGCACAATCAGGGGCAGCAAGGGGGGCACAGAAAGGAAAAAACGAGCACAATCAGGGGCAGCAAGGGGGCACAGAAGGGAAAAAAACGAGCACAATCAGGGGCAGCAAGGGGGCACAGAAAGGAAAAAACGAGCACAATCAGGGGCAGCAAGGGGGCACAGAAAGGAAAAACTAGCACAATCAGGGGCAGCAAGGGGGACACAGAAAGGAAAAAACGAGCACAATCAGGGGCAGCAAGGGGGGCACAGAAAGGAAAAAGCGAGCACAATCAGGGGCAGCAAGGGGGGCACAGAAAGGAAAAACGAGCACAATCAGGGGCAGCAAGGGGGCACAGAAAGGAAAAACGAGCACAATCAGGGGCAGCAGCAGGGCACACAGACGGAGCTGTGTGGTGGGGGAGCGACCTACCAGTCAAGGTCAGGGGTCGCTCTCTTCACCACGCAGCGACCGCCATAAATGGGGAGGTGGGAGGGAGGAGCAGGGAATGGGGCAGCGAATGGGCAGTGAGGGGGCGGGGCTGCAGGCGCAGCGGCGGGAAACAGGCACAGAAGGGAAAACGAGCACAATCAGGGCATCAAGGGGGCACAGAAAGGAAAAAACTAGCACAATGAGGGGCAGCAAGGGGGCACAGAAAGGAAAAAACTAGCACAATGAGGGGCAGCAAGGGGGCACAGAAAGGAAAAACGAGCACAATCAGGGGCAGCAAGGGGGGCACAGAAAGGAAAAAAACGAGCACAATCAGGGGCAGCAAGGGGGCACAGAAAGGAAAAACGAGCACAATCAGGGGCAGCAAGGGGGGCACAGAAAGGAAAAAACGAGCACAATCAGGGGCAGCAAGGGGGCACAGAAGGGAAAAAAACGAGCACAATCAGGGGCAGCAAGGGGGCACAGAAAGGAAAAACGAGCACAATCAGGGGCAGCAAGGGGGGCACAGAAAGGAAAAACGAGCACAATCAGGGGCAGCAAGGGGGCACAGAAAGGAAAAAACAGAGCACAATCAGGGGCAGCAAGGGGGCACAGAAAGGAAAAACGAGCACAATCAGGGGCAGCAGCAGGGCACACAGACGGAGCTGTGTGGTGGGGGAGCGACCTACCAGTCAAGGTCAACTCCGTTAACTATGTTCATTGTTTATTTTGCCCCGGAAGTACTACCTCCATGAGTATGTAAATGTTTGGCGGTGCCTCCGTCTCTGTTTACAATTTGGAAAAAGGCGCGAAGCCGAAACGCGTCCTGTTTGTTTAACCCGGTAAATTAAACACCGAGTTTTTCACCCTTAACGGAGTGCGGTTTCTTCACTTGGCGACGAGTGGGGTTTGGAGCTATATAGATATATATATATATATATATATATATATATATATATATATATTAGCAATCTCAATGATTACACTTCCCAAACGAAGTAGGCACGGACTCCTTTAAGGTGTGTTGCAAATATTTTTATTGTTGTTTTAGTCCATTATAATTATATTGTGCACAGTGCATTGTCCATTACGCGTTTCGACCGTATTCACAATGCCTTGATCACATCAAGATATATATATATATACACACACACACACGCACACACATATACATACATACCACCTACAGCGCTGCAGTTCCCGTAGCGCATACCAAACGCTCTCCTAGCAGAAGAACTGCTGGCACATCAGGATAGTGGTGAGCATGTTTAATTAGGCACGGGTGAAATTAAGGTTTTAGCCCATCCGTGAGAGGCTGGTGCCACCAAGCACGATCTGGAGAGTGTCTAAGGATCCACAGACCTGCTAATGGCTCGTGCAGAGGGGGCTGTTTCAACTTTCCTAACAGGTAGCCCGCAGTAGCCACCAGGTGGTGCTCTTGTGTTCTGTGCACAAGCCTCTGGGTTGTGTAAATCCATGTCTATTGACAATTTGCTAAAACTGCCACAGATGAAACATGCAAACACCCCTTACCCATTCATAGCACAACACTCCTAAAGTCAAAGGTAAAAAAGAATAGAAATGAATTTATTCAATCGTGTTTCAGCCTTCGGCAATACGCGACTACATCTACAGCAGCAGATAATTACTTTAATTACATGTGTGGGTTCTGTATGATATTAAAATGTAATATAATAACATCTTCGTAAAGTGTTTGCTGTTATGTCGCCGCGAATGGCAAAAAGGTGTACAACTTCCGGTGTATTTACTCTGCTCCTGTGGCAGAATTTCTATTTGAAAGCGCCCTCAGGTGTAAAGATAAAAGCGTTTTCCTTACCCAACGCTAACAATAACCAAGAATGGTCATTCTAAAATGTTGATTTGTCTGCTTGGGTTTTGGGATGAATTATGGCAGCACCGGATGGCAAACGTAAATATAATTTGATAGTAATATATGCTTTCGAACACCAGGGGGTGCTGTAAAACCAATTTTATTTAATTCCAACGTATAATCCTAGCACCAGACGCACCAAAACAGCGCTCGAAAACTTAGAAGGACAAAAGTGGAAAAAAAACAGTAAAGGAATTAACGCTCTCTAAACCTACATTTGCTTACGAATGGGAAAGGAATGCTGGCACCTACCTCTTACCTGGAAACACTCAAAGAATGTCAATAGCTAAACGAGTGATTTAGTGCACCAAACCTGTCAGTCCTGTCTCTTAATTACCCCATCACGTTTACGAGCAATGTCTGTGGTTTAGATTAACCAAATCCTCTCTCTCTGTTCGTCTGTTTCTGTATATCCGTTTACTGGACATACAAAAAGGCACAAAGATAGCAGAGTATGACAGATATCACCCTTCGGGTTAGCGTACGCCATCTTATCCATGTCCAGGTACTCATTAGAAGTGCCCCGTTTTTTGTTGCTTTAACACTGCACATGGCAAATACCGATACCAGCGGTGCCATATTTAAAGGGTTTGAAAATGCATTGTCTTAGTGTCGCGCCTCGGAAGAGGACATTGTAGAGGGGGGAAACTGCGACTAGGCCGCCATCTAGTACGTCGTGTAACACATACATGAGCGAGACAGTGGTACCGTTACATGCTGGATCACGAGCGATACGCGCACCTTTATTTATCCCCCCCGGAGCCACGCCTGGCCCCAGGGGTGTGTGCTAATAATACAATGTATCGCAGTGGCCTGCTGGCTCACTACAGGCATATTGCAGTAATACAGAGTATTTCTTCCCCACTCCACAGTTTTGAGGTGAGACACTCAAGAATGAAGCATATGCCCCGGCGTAGATCGTGCAAAGTGAAAATCATGTGGGGAAATACGCACATAGTGTGTTAACAAGGCTCTCGGAATCTTGATTTATGCACAAATACCTGTTTGTGTGTGGTTTCACTACTGTGGCCCACACACACACCCCATGGTCCCGGTGAAGTGTCAGAGTCGACACAAAGGCGTCGGATCTTGCTTTGGTCAGCATGGTCATTCTTTGGGCGACCGACCCATGGCTGGCTGTGTATTGGATCACTGCAGGCAGCCCCTTCCCCTATTAACATGGAGGCCTCCACAACGGTGGAGTAAACTCTGGTAACCCACCCTCTGTTCCCTCGGCTGGAGTTGATGCACATAAGAGAAATCAGATTCTCAGCCGATGGTTGCTGTGCTTGAAGATGGAGAGCACAGTGTGACTAGACCTCTGCAAAATTGAACACAAGGCAGCGGACAATCTGGAGAAGATGGGTGTGGGTACATGGCTTATGTGTAGGCGCAAGGCAGCAAATAAATAACAGCAGGAACAAGAATTGACAAAGATCTAGCCTTTGGGAGGCACTGGTTTTGCCAATGTAGTTTACTGATACTGCCCAACATCAGTAAAAAAATAAGTAGAAAAAGGTGCAATGTTGAGACCGTTGTTGCCATTTGCATCATTCTGTAGGCACATGCGTCATCACAAATGCACACATGTACACAATTACAGCGATGCCATTTCATTTTTTATTTACAGATCCAAGATGCCAGACCCCAATTGGCCTGGTAATTTAAAAATTACTTTTTTAAGTGTGAAAACACACACAAAAAACAGGACTAGAAGGGTGGTGGGTAACATAGAAGTGGATGGGGGAACAGGTCGGGGAGGAAGGGAAAAGCAGCACATGAGGGAGAGAGCAAAATGGAGCGGGGCGTTTGGAGGTGAGAGAGTAGCACACCATTGAGAAAGCAACACAGAGTGTGCAGTGGATATTTGGTGGAAGAGAAGCACACTAGGGAGAAACCTGGAAAACACATGCACTCTCATGGACTGCTTAACCAAAAAGAAAAATGTAGTTCCTTAAAAGTGAACACTGGAAGGATACAAGTCAGCCAATCAAAAGGATGGAAGGGAAGTTATGATCCAGGGGAGGAACAAACACAAGAGGAGGAAGCAAGCAACTGAATAAGAAGCAAGCAAAAGAGAGTGACAATAAATCCATTCAATGTTAAACAACAGGTGTGATGAAAGCCCACTGAAAGTACACAGCAGGTCTTTCTTAACCAGACAGCATGCGTTGTCTGGTTGGAGAGACTTAAAAATGTTGATGACCTGAAGGACATCTGTGGCCCTTGTGCTGTGACAGTGAGGCGGCTGATGTGGGTGTAAACCCACTCTATGGCCTCCCCATGTTTCCCATTCCAAAGGTGAGGGAGCATCCGAAGGTGAAGCTGCAGGCAGTGACTTGCCTGCTGAGGGTGAGCCAACAGTAGCCATATTGAGAGATGTCATAAAAGAACAAAAAAGAAAGTAAATCGAGCAGACTGCTTTTTCAAGCCCTGTTAATCTATCCACAGTAAAGCCTCAGGAAAGCCTATGCTGGGAGCCTCTGCACCAGTTAACAAAAGATGAGCGACTACTGATATACACCATCTCACTTCGATACGCCAACCCGCTCAGCAAAACGTATCATACAGAATTCATGTTCAACAATCAGTCCTTAAAGTTGGATTTGATATCTAAAAGAATCCTAATAGTCTAAGACAATAGTCATATGTGGAGAAATGGGATAGCTCTCTTGTACACACTCATACTACCAGAGAGTCTACTTTATTTGTGGCAGTGCAGTCTAAGCTTAACACGGAAACGCAGAATAAGGGCCTTGGGGAGATCCGGAAAGTCCAGATTTGTGCCGAGTGGTTCCCTCTACTTCAAGGTGAAGTAGCTAATTTGTTGGACAACTATCTGGATGGTCAGGGGTATTCTGACGTGTTGAGAAAGCCTGCTAATTTCCTACTAATATACCTACGGGTAAGTCGAGAGTGGTAACACAATAATAATGATGGACTTTAAGAAAACTGGTGGACAGAGTTCACATCATTAGAGTGTAGATAAACCAAAAGGTCCTCACTCACAGCAGCAGAAATATCTATATGTTCCCCAAATGTATACCGAGAGCCCCTGCAGAGGAATCAAACACTGTCAAGTATAAAAAAAAAGAACTGGATTATTTTTCCTTTTACCCACAACTTTGTTCTCTAGATTTAGTTGTAGTATTTGAAAACACTATCTGACTTTATCGGGTTTACAGCTATCTGGGGGCACGAAGGCTCACTCCTTTGGATCTGCAAATTGTAACATAAAACAAATGTGTGTGTGTGTGTCTCAATGTACACATCCTTGGAAAAGTGATAGCCGATTTGACACTTTTTTTTGCACGTCACAACACGTACTGTCTCTATTTGCTATCCATCGGTTATTGTGAGTGATCGCACCTGCTTCTGGAGCTTTGATGTGTGTGTTTACAGGGTAAAGAGGAGTATTTATATATTTTATTTGTGTGCTGCAGGAAGCGCAGCGAGCAGTGGAATTATGTGGATATAATTATGTGGTATTGAATGTACTGAAATTATGTGAAGTTAGACTGTGAATCATGGAGTGTAATTATGTGGAGTGATATTGTGTGTAGTGGGGTGGGATTATGTGGTGTTGAATTTTGTGGCATGATGTGGAATTGCATGGAACTGTGTGATGTTGAGTGAAATTATGTTGAGTGGAATTATGTGGCATGGTATGCAGTGTATTTATGTGGATTGTTATGTGGCATAGAGAGCATTTATGTGGGATGTATTTATGTGGTATTGAGTAGCATGTAATTAAGTGGAGCTGAATTATGTGGTGTTGAGTGGTATAATGTGGACTGTACATGTGCTGCATGCTGTGGAATTGTGTGGTGCTAAATTGTGTGGTGTGGAATTGTGTGGCGCTGTGTTGAATTATGTGGAGTTGAATGCTTGTTGTCTATCTCCTGCAGTGCTGAGGGAGCAGCCTTCATGAGAGGGGAAATTATGTTGTTTCTCTTTTCTGTCCTTTCACCCCCCCCCCCGAAACTGGCTAAAACAGTGTGAATGGCATCCGCCAGCTGTTTCTGCCTCCCCTGCAAGAGATGTCGAGCCTTACGATGACTCCAGCTTCAGGTGGTTGGATTTATCACCGCTTTAAAGTCCTAAAGTGGGCTTTGTTGGGGGATGCGGGCATGGTGATCTAAGGCAGCTCGAGGTTACTCCTTTGGGGCTGAGTTGAATGAGGCATGCATTGACTCAGGATGTTCTACTGAGAAAGTTAAATCTGCTTGCCTGTCTTTGTTTATACAGGGCTTAAGAGGCCGTGATGAAAATATCCACGCACAAGCTCTCACGAGCCCAGCCCGCCTTTGTCTCTGCTGACTTTGGAGTGGAATAACGCATTCTGCATGGACTGTGGAAAAAGGCATCAAGGCCTTTAATAACCAACTACAAAGCAGACAAAAGCGTACACTGATTTAAGTTCATCCATGTCAAATGTTGTAAAATACCACACTTACTGCGTATCGGGTGTGGTTTGAGAATATACATTAATTACTAGGAGGAATCAGAACAGCAGCTGCAAGCAAGGGCACATTTCATAGTGGGATCGAAGCCAGGTCTCTGCAGAATTTGTGAAGCGTCCGCTATTTAATTACAGTGAGCACTAACTGTATAGCAAGATGCTTCCATGCACACCCCTTCTATTGAATCAGCCATTCCTGGCTGAATCCACACCCACAATCCTAATAAAAGATTATGGCTTCCTAAAACCTTTTTACGGCACATACTTGTTGGCAGTCCAAGCTCGCCACCGCATGCCTCTGCAGATGGGACTCGCAGCTTCGCCAATGTGACCTTCTATTACAGTAACTCAGAATGCCCGCCACTGTTTTTAAATTAAAATGCACACCACATATGCGAAGTAAGTTGGATGTCCCTGCAGTACGTTGCAGCAATTATTGACATGAGTTGGTGTGCCTGCAGCTTTGCTTCTAATGAGGGAAGTGGCCGTGATTTACAGAAGCTATGCTCTTTGTGAAATGTAACCAGTGTATCACTGCACAGAATCTCCATGCTGGCAGGGGCTTACCGCATGATGGAGACGCTGGCGTCCTTGTTACACTCGCCATGTCCGACAGGCCTCCCTGTGTCGCAGTGTTGCTCCGTGTGCGGCAACATCAACATAACATGCAGTTATGTAATACATGGTGCCCAATAATATACGCGCAGTGACAGTATATCAAGCACAGCATGTGGAGTAGGATGAGTACAACCAGGGCCACTGGGATTATGTGATTCTGCAGCGTTTTCTGCATAATTATGTATTTGCCGCACTTGCCACATAATTTATCATCTGCTACATAATTTTCAAATTTTATCAAAAAATGCTTCTGGCGCTAACATATCAAAACGTACTAAAAAATGCAGCAACATGGCCTGCTGCATAGTGGAAGGCCCTTGCCAAAGGTTGACTTGTAACCTTTCAGTCGGTTACTGCTGTATTTGAATGTTAAAGAGTTACTAATAGGGTGAAACCTTTGATGTAACAGTATTAACATGGATGAAAATGACAGCATAATGTAGTAATACTGTTACAAAATATGCCACATAATTTGCCCTTTCTTGCTGCATAATTTTGTCAACTCTGCCACATAATCTGGCCCTCTCCTGCCAGATAATTCCAATGGGCCTCGGTATAACCAAATGTCACTGCAATTATAAGAGTATGCTACTGCAGTGTTTTTTATATAATAATGGAATAACCACACTTGTCAAATAGCACCTGCCTTATCATTTGCAGGACTCAGCAAAGCACATTTAATTTCCAATTGAAAGGGATCAAAAGTAACTATAAGAAAGTGTGACAGTATTGCCTATCAACGTTGTTTGGCTACAAGCAGAGAAATGGAAAGAAAGGCCACATGTTTAACTAGTTGAGCAAATTCAGAGCTTATAAGCGAGTTTGCAGAACAAGATTCTTTAGGAAGCATATAAGCCCATGCACACCTCAAACACTTATAAGACCAGGGAAAACATTTTCAGATAATTGTCTGTCCGGGTGAAGAAAACGCACAGCTTGAGAAACGTTAACATTTCGTAGCAGTTTTATGCCCGCCGATTTCACACACCTTATACATAGGAAATAGCGCAACTATCTGGTGGAAGGGTTTACTGGCCAGAAAGATTCAGTACCATGGACACACCCGTTCCGTTTTAAATAAAAACTCAGACAATGCAACAACCAGGCAGGTCAGTGAGATTGCTGAGGAGAGGGAGAGTTATCCTACTAGACTAGCTGCTTGCATTTATTTAAACTTTAACTCCCCGTCATAAATATTAGCATCATATGAGAACTTATTGCGCAGCTGGTTTATTTCTGCTAAATTCTTCATTTCTCATTACTTTAACATGCAAGGCAGAGCAACGCTTTAAACTACATATTTGAAATTGAAAGCAAAATGAGCATAGAGGCACCAAGTGGAAAGGCAAGTAATAGGAAGGATTATAGAATTGAGACTCATGTCCGAGTCCTATTTCCCAAAGAGTCTAGATCCGTGCAATAGCCATTGTACGAACCTGACCATAGCTGCACGTCAGCACTAGGGGTGGGCAGAGTTGGCGTAGCGACACTACGCGGAGTTCCACGGAGTTATGGAAAAAATCTGTGGAACAGGAGCCCACGTCCTGCGGCCAGTCGAGGGTCCGTGTGCCCGGGACGGGGGTCCCTCGTGCCCGGGCAGGCTCCCAGATCTCCCCGGCCTGGCTGGGTTGAGAAGCAGGGACCGGGCCCGGGGCCTGGGTTTCGGGCAGGGCCTGGGGTGTGGGAGCCCCCGTCCTGCGGCCCGCCAAGGGTCCGTCTGCCCGGGACAAGGGACCCTGGTGCAGAGCCCCCGAGCCCTCCAAAGGGCAAGCGGGAGCCCTCCGGTGAAGGCTTGGGGCGGGCAGATTAGCATTCTTCGGGCCCGGCCATCTGGTCGCGCCTTTCCCCTCGGCCATCTGGTTGCGCGCAATGCTTGGTGGCCCGACGCAGGCCCTTGGAGGCCTCCCCCACGCGGCCTGGCCCGGGACCGGCGGGCAGGCCCAGGGATGGGTTAAGCTCTGCCATGAGCCCGGGTAGGTGGTCCGCCGGGGGCCCTCATTCTCAGCCCCAGGCCTGAGGCCCAGCTGGGGTCTCCGAGCCCCCCCGGGACTCAGAGCCCCCGAGCCCCGCATGGGCAGGCGGAAGCCCTCCGGCGAAGGTTTGGGGCGGGCAGATTGGCATCCTTCGGGCCCGGCCATCTGGTCGCGCCTTTCCACTCGGCCATCTGGTCGCGTGCAATGCTTTCCAATGGGGCGACCAGATGGCCAGGCCGGCCTGGAAGTCCCGATGAGGGCTCGTCCGCCTCCCCGATCCCAGCCAGGGCTCCAGGAGGTCGGGCACCTATGTGCCCTGGGTCCCCTCCGTCACTTGGTGCGCACGGGTTACCAGAAAGAGGGGTAGCTTTCCTCCGGATTACTAGGGGCAGGGTATGCCGGAACCGCTCCCGGGCTGGCGCTTCTCAGCCGGGGACTAGATGGGCTGGGACCGGGCACCACCTTCCCCCCCCCCCTGTCCGGGGCTCCGTCCTCCGGCCTGCCACGCGGCAAAGTGCCCGGGACGGGCTCCATCGGTCCTGGGCAGTCCTCCCCCGGGCGTCTGGGCCCGAGAGCTCGGGCCGGGTGCTCCCACCCCGGGCTCCGTCCCATGCCCCGGGCCCGGGTGAGCCTTCCCCAGCTTGGATGGGTTCAGGAGCATAAGCCCGGGGCCCTTGGTGGCCCGTTGCAGGCCCGTGGAGGACTCCCCCGCGCGGCCTGGCCCGGGACCGCCGGGCGTGCCCAGGGATGGGTTAAGCTCTGCCATGGGCCTGGGTCGGAGGTCCGCCGGGGACCCCCATTCTCAGCCCCGGGCCTGAGGCCCAGCTGGGGTCTCCGAGCCCCCCTGGGACTCAGAGCCCCGAGCCCTGCATGGGCAGGCGGGAGCCCTCCGGCGAAGGCTCAGGGCGGGCAGATTGGCGTCCTTCGGGCCCGGCCATCTGGTCGCGCCTTTCCCCTCGGCTATCTGGTCGCGCGCAATACTTTCCAATGGGGCGACCAGATGGCCGGGCTGGCCTGGAAGTCCCGATGAGGGCTCGTCCGCCTCCCCGATCCCAGCCAGGGCTCCAGGAGGTCGGGCGCCTCCGCGCCCTGGGTCCCCTCCATCACTCAGTGCGCACGGGTTACCAGAAAGAGGGGTAGCTTTCCTCTGGATTACTAGGGGCAGTATATGGCGGAACCCCTCTCGTGCTGGCGGTTCTCAGCCGAGGACCAGATGGGCTAGGCCCAGACAACACCTCCCCACCGTCCGGGGCTCCCTCCTCCGGCCCGCTGTGTGGCAAAGTGCCCGGGACGGGCTGCATCAGTCCTGGGCAGTCCTACCCGGGCGTCAGGGCCCGAGAGCTCCTGCGGGCTCCCCGTGCCTGAGGCCCAGCTGGGGTCTCCGAGCCCCCGGGTCACAGAGTCCCCGAGCCCTGCAAGGGCAGGCGGGACCCCTACCGCGAAGGTTCGGGGCGGGCAGATGGGCATCTTTCGGTCCCGGCCATCTCGCTGCGCCTTTTCCCCTCGGCCATCTGGTCGCGCGAAATGCTTTCCAATGGGGCGACCAAATGGCCGGGCCGGCCTGGAAGTCCCGATGAGGGCTCGTCCGCCTCCCCGATACCAGCCAGGGCTCCAGGAGGTCGGGCGCGTCTGCGCCTAGGGTCCCCTAAGTCTCGCGGTGCGCACGGGTTACCAGAAAGGGGGGTACCCTTCCTCCGGATTACTAGGGGCAGGGTATGCCGGAACCCCTCTCGGGCTGGCGGTTCTCAGCCGGGGACCAGATGGGCTAGGCCCGTACAACACCTCCCCACCGTCCGGGTCTCCCTCCTCCGGCCCGCAGCGCGGCAAAGTGCCTAGGACGGGCTCCATCGGGCCCCGGCCGGTCCTCCCTTGGGCGTCCGGGCCCGAGAGATCCTGCGGGCCTCCCCGTGCCTGAGGCCCAGCCGGGGTCTCCGAGCCCCCAGGAAGCAGAGCCCCCGAGCCCTCCAAAGGGCAGGCGGGAGCCCTCCCGTGAAGGCTCGGGATGGGCGTCTTTCGGGCCCGGCCATCTGGTCACGCCTTTCCCCTCTGCATCTGGTCGCGTGCAATGCTTTCCAATGGGGCGACCAGATGGCTGGGCTGCCCTGGAAGTCCCAATGAGGGCTCATTTGCCTCCCCGATCCCAGCCAGGGCTCCAGGAGGTCGGGCGCGTCCGCGCCTAGGGTCTCCTAAGTCTCGCGGTGCGCACGGGTTACCAGAAAGGGGGGTACCTTTCCTCCGGATTACTAGGGACAGGGTACTCTGGAACCCCTCTCTGCCTAGCGGTTCTCAGCCGGCAGCCGGACGGGCCAGGACGCCCCCCCAGCCTGGGGTCCGTCCTCGGTCCTGCTGCATGGCAGGGTGCCTGGGACGGGGTCCCATGGGCCTGGGGAGGCTGCCCCTGTGCCTCTGGGCCCGGGAGGCCCGGCTGGGTCCAGGGGCCCCGCCGGGCCCTGGGTCGGGTGCTCCAGCCCTGGGCCCGTCCCCCAGCCTGCCGCTCTGCCAAAGGCCCGAGACAGGGTTCCGTCGTGCCCGGGGAGCCTCCACCTGCTTGGCTTGGTTCAGGAGCTCCAGGGGCCCCGGGGAAGGCGGCCTCCCCACCCCGGGCTCCGTCCTCGGTCCTGCCGCGTGGCAGGGTGCCCGGGACGGAGTCCTGCGGGCCCGGGGAGCCTTCCCATTCGCCTCTGGGCCCGGGAGCCCCGGCTGGGTCCTGGGGCCCCGCCGGGCCCTGGGTCAGGTGCTCCAGCCCTGGGCCCCGTCCCCCAGCCTGCCGCTCTGCCAAAGGCCCGAGACGGGGTGCCGTCGTGCCCGGGGAGCCTCCCCCTGCTTGCCTGGGTTCAGGAGCTCCGGCCGGGGCCCGGGGAGGGCGGCCTCCCCACCCCGGGCTCCGTCCTCGGTCCTGCCAAGTGGCAGGGTGCCCGGGACAGGGTCCGTGGGCCCGGGGAGGCTTCCCCTGTGCCTCTGGGCCCGGGAGCACCGGCTGGGTCCAGGGGCCCGCCTGGCCCCGGGTCGGGTGCTCCAGCCCTGGGCCCCGTCTCCCAGCCTGCCGCTCTGCCAAAGGCCCGAGACGGGGTGCTGTCGTGCCCTGGGAGCCTCCCCCTGCTTGGCTGGGTTCAGGAGCTCCGGCCGGGGGCCCTGAGGGCCCCGGGGAGGGCGGCCTCCCCACCCCGGGCTCTGTCCTCGGTCCTGCCACGTGGCAGGGTGCCCGGGACAGAGTCCCGCGGGCCCGGGGAGGCTTCCCCTTCGCCTCTGGGCCTGATAGCCCCGGCTGGGTACAGGGGCCCCGCCGGGCCCCGGGTGCTCCAGCCCTGGGCCCTGTCCCCCGGCCTGCCGTTCCGCCAAGGGCCCGGGACGGGGGTCCGTCGGTCCCGTGCAGGCCTCCCCCGCTTTGCCTGCTTGTCAAGGTGTCCCACGCAGCCCCCATGGCTGAGGCACAGCTGGGGCCCCGGGCCTCTGGCCCCCATGTCCCGGCGCCCGCTCACTCTTTTGTTAGGGCACAGAGCAACCAGATGGCCTCCCTTTCGAGCCCGGCCATCTGGTCGCACCTTTCCCCTCGGCCATCTGGTCGCACCTTTCCCCTCGGCCATCTGGTCGCACCTATCCCCTCGGCCATCTGGTCGCGCGTAAAGCTTTCCAATGGGGCGACCAGATGGCCGGGCTTCCCTGGAAGTCCCGATGAGGGCTCATTTGCCTCCCCGATCCCAGCGAGGGCTCCAGGAGGTCGGGCACATTCGCGCCTTGGGTCACCTAGTGTGCACGGATTACAAGAAAGGGGGGTAATTTTCCTCCGGATTACTAGGGAGAGGGTCAGTCAGACCTCCGTGAGGTCCGGCGATTCCGAGGCAGGAGAAGGCAGAACCCGGGCCTGCCCGCCGGGGCCCGGGTACGCACCTGCCACTCAGCCCCTTCTGTCGTGTAGTTCCTATAGTACCCCTGCAGGACCTGTGCGTTTGGATAACATAAACTGTGGGCTTGGTGATAGACTGGATCTGTGCACCCCCACCGAGTATGTTAGCCGGATTTGCATTAGCTAGCTCATGTGCCACTAGAATCTCCTCTTATCTGGGAGAGATTAGTTTCTGGCAACCTTAGATCATGACAACCCTGATCCCTCAGAATCGTGGAAACAATGTACTACTTTTCGCTCAGTCACTCGTGCTTACTTATTCGGTTTGTCTCAGAGAGTTACACAGAATAAACAGTCTGGGCGTTTCAATAAGTATTTATTGAACAGTTGTTATTCTAGTGTAAAATATATGTGCTGCAGCAACCAGCAGACAATAGCAGAGATATATTATCAGCAGTACGATCAAAGTGAAGGGATAGTACAGTTCTACCATATTGCAATAATCATGGTTACAAACATGAATATGAAAAGCATTATAAAAGTGCTCGTACTCCTACGATGCCTAACTAGATGTACCTAAGTGTACCTAGCATGTGTGTAGGTCTAAAAGCCTAAGAGCCAAGAATCCTTCTAGGATTTAGTCAAACCCCATTACCTGAATAGAGAGAGTGTGGGACCCCGTCCTGGTCTCGAGTTGGACACCCCACAAGGACTGTGTTAGACCGCTTTCAGCTGGAGCGACTGCATACAGGAGCCTCAGCGTCTCTGGTCAGTGTGTCGGCATGGAAGTCTCGGTTCCCTCTGTCTTACCGTGGCAAGATGTGGTGTATTTACACCGTAAAGTGTCTCGTCCCTCAGTATGGTTTGTTTTGGTCTTTGTTAGACATGAGGAAGACATCAGGGGTGAACTTTGTACATACATATTATGCGGGAGATGTAGCTGGTGAATTCTCATGCATAATTTATGAGTACATTGTAGGCCTGTGTTTGGGAAAAACCCTGCAGTGTTCTAACCACAAACTAGATGACGTTCAACCCTCAGAGCTCGTTGTGTACTGTAGGGAACTAATGTAGGTGAAAGATCATGCCTATATTAGGGCATAGGAGATCATGACCAAATTAGGGCATAGACGATTATGACCAAAATAAGGCATATACGACTATGACCATAATAGGGCATATGCGAATATGACCATATACGGTATATATGAACGCGTCTATATTAGGGCCTCTATATGAAACATAACACCCACTCCACTTTCGAATTGGATGACAATGACCATACTTAAAATCTGGACAATTTAAAACTTTTCTTAAAAACAGCTAAAAACATTGCTTTAAAAAGACCGTTAAAAAATGATAAAAAAATGTTACAAATCAGCTATTCTTTAGTTGCCACCTGAAAAAGTCAATTCTGTCTCACTCATAAAAGTTGCATTACCATAAGCAGAAGAAGGCCATTCTTTCTCAAGTGAAAGTGTCAATTTAGGAAATGTTCCAAATTTAGTTCGTTTATTTATGAAACGAAGTGGAGAAGCTGAATTCTTTCCCAGGACGCGATGAGCCAATTCCAGATTAAGTGTCCTGGCTGGGAGATACAGCATTATCGGTGTTAGCTACTGCAGACGACAAATCCAACGCTTCACAGAGAACGTCAATCGCACATAGATGGAATTCAACACTGCCAACAGTCGGTGCTGCGGCAGCTTGTGCGGCAGTTGTTATCTGAGTGCCTGTGGAGGGACCACCTAACCCAGCAGGAGCAAACGGCACCTGTGGATTCTCAAGGAATGCGTTCATCAGTATTGGAAGACGCTGGGGACAACGCAGAGCATGGGCCTTTAGGGGGTCCAGCATAGCATCCATCTCTGAAGGCGTATCTGATGGAAACGTTAGACAGAGATCCAAGGTGCATTCTTCTCTGCAGAACAGGCATCGAAGAACAGGTAAGATGCAGTCCACCCAGACTGGTCTAAACAATAGAAACCAAGAGGCGTTCAGTTCTCTTAGGCAAGGTATTCTCAGAAGCTGTACCATGCGTTCGCGGTACTTCCGCTCCATGAGTACGTTCGCCATTTCCTCGGAAATTGGGCCGTCCATTGCGTAGCAGTAAGATTACAATCAGGACTCCTGCAATTAGGAACAGGATAAGGGGAGACCTCCAAACACGCTTCCCAACACGGAGTGTATAAAATTTGGGATAACTCCGAGGACTGTCTGAAAGGTGCTTAATAGTCCTGACCCTATGGTCTTAAATAGGTGTACAATACCGCTCGTATCAGACATGTTAAAGATACGACCCACCATTTCTACAAAATGAAAGGGGCAGTTCGTACGTATAAGCGCCTGTATCTCAGTCAAGGTCCTTGCAACTTGAAGTTCAAAGGTTTCTCGAGCGGAGGATAAGGGCACGGTTTGCTGTAAAAGCATGGCTTTCAGTCTGCTCAAAGTATCAAATTGTATGATGGAAACATTCAACAAAGGCCATAACGGCGCCTCCCTGACTGTGTTCAGTGGCGGAAACAATACTTGCATACAGCAAGTAACCCTGGAGTTAACAGTGACCAGATAGGCGACGCCCGGAAGCATCCCACAGCAACCTTGATCGTTTAGCATCAAGTAACTCCCATTCGAGAGCAGCTGGAAAACCGGCGTGATCATGGCCGCTGGGGTCCCTGACATGTGACAAGATAGATTCGCTACCGAACCACTACATGCTCCGTGCTAAGAAATATCCTGACACATGAGAGAACCGCTTAAAGCATTCTTGCAGTTTGTACCACTCAGATACACTTCTCGATCCCCATTCCAGCATCGATATCTATATGGTAACTCCCAAGTTTCCTTAATGTAACCCTTACCCATTTTTTCATATTTGCCTGCCTGCCTTTGCTCAAGGCAATATTGAAACTGAAACGTAGTGACCGGCAGAGTGATTTGGCCATGAATTAGCCATTCAGTTGATGGTGATTCGGCTACAGTGAATGGTAACCTTTCCAGTTTCTCAATACGCAGCATTGTATATTTGGCTCCCCTTTGTGCCATTTCTTTCTGTTTATCAGTTAGATTGTATTCTGAAAACAGAGACGTGGTGTTTATAAAACGCCAGGGCACATAGCCTGCACGCAAAGATTGCAGGTTCCAGCTTAACATCACAATAGAACGAAGCTGTGATTGCCCGTGTTGTAACAAGGCCAGATCTTCTTCTAATATGTTGATTGCCGAAGACACAATGTTGCCTAAGGAGTAAATCCTGGAGGTCAAAGTTGTTAACCCAACTCCTCCCTCGATGGGCACGCTGGATTTTATGTACTCGTCTCCTTCCCCTCGGAAGTTGGTAACCAAACTTTACGCTCTCACAATGACGGCCTCATCCATAACCACGGACCGCGCCCGTGCGGCATGGAGTGCGGACCTTAGTATCGACATCCCACAGGCTGACTGGCTCTACTGTTGCAAACAGACAAAGCGTTTGTCCCCAAACTACTGCTTGCGCCTTATTCATTTTAAATATTTACACAGGCTATATCGCACACCTGTCCAGCTGCACAGGCTGGGACTCATTCCAAGTGATAGGTGCATGCGCTGCTCTGCACCTGCGGCGGACTTCTCCCACCTTGCCTGGCTATGCCCTGGGGTCTCTGCTTATTGGCGTGAGGTCTGCACAGCCATTTTAGAGATCGTCTCCTCGCCAGTTCAGCCCACTCCCTCGCTTTGCCTATTGGGGTTCGTCAAGTTCTGCCCGGACGCGTCGCGCCGTCTTATTGCCATGCTGCTTGTCCTCGCGCGGCGTAGGGTCTCCATGTGCTGGGGTCGTAGACCCGCACCCAAGTTCGCCCAATGGCTCGAGGATGCATCGCGTTGCCAGACCATATTGTCCGAATTCTGGGACCTCATGCCAGCTAGATCTCGCCCACTCGATATCTGGGGCCCCCTAGTGTCATACCTTCTAACCCGCACTCCCCCGGGTCCGGTTGCCTCTCCTGCGCTCCCCACCGGCTCTCTGCCCGTGGCGGCCGCCGAGGTGGGCCACTAATCGGCCTTCCCCCGCCCCTACTCCTTTTCAGCTGGGCCTGCCCTTTCATCTAGAGATTGCGTGCCCCCTGTCAATCGCTGTCACTGGTCAGTCGAGGCCAAAACGTCTGCCATCCTGCTGCTCTCTGGTGCTCTGTGCTATTAATGTTTACTGCTACCATCAATGTGCCCTTTGTATATGGTGCTTCGATTCAATTCAAGAATGTAACCTGTTTATTTGATTTGATCAATAAAGGTTTTTGAAAACAAAAAAACAACAACAAAAAAAAAGTTGTTAACCCATTATCCACTACAGCTAATGCCTTCTCTAGGTTAATACGGTCTATTTCCCGTATTCTTTCTGCGGCCTCCTGTTGGGATATTTTCCAGTTTTCATTATAGTAGGCATAAATGCCAGCATATATGAAACGTTTCTGACGTGTTTTCCTTGGGCCTAGCAAGAAATCCCTAAGGTCTACATCAGGTGTGAGTAAGGTCAAGTGATGTTTTACTTCTGTGATTGTTGAGGTCTCTAGCCAATCAAGGCACAACTTCCCAACACTATACGATGTCACTACCCCTGGGTGTTGTCTCTGTACATAGCGTGTATCTGGCCTACTGATACTAAACCCCTCGGTTATACCTAGGAATCTTTGTTGACATGTGTTTGTGTCAATGGGCCAAATCAGCCATTCTGTCCAATTGGGATCCGACCTGTTGTACTGGAGAATGTCTTCTAATCCTACCCCCTGTGTGATAGAATTCTGCCCCCCACCCATCTGTGATGGTGCTGGAAACCCCGGTGTGTTCATTTCCTTGTTCTTGGCTAGTCCAAGACAGGATGTATGTTGCACAGTTTCATTTAGAAATATCATCTGCTGTGGAATGAGGCATGCTCTAAAAAGCGCTTCTGTTTCCTGGACTTGCCAGTCCCTAGAACCCCAGATCGATTTTAAATCTATAGTGTCCTTCCATAGGTCAAAACCCTATGTAGACAACTGGGCCATAAAGGAAGCAGAGTAAATCTGTTTGGTATTAGTCAACATAATTTTCTGTGCTGATGTTTTTGCCACTTTGTAATAAAATGACTTCGGGTCAGATGTATTAAACCCTGAAAAGTATGTGAATTTCTGTGCAAAAGTTTGCGAACTACCTTTTGGAGGTGTTGGGCAGTGTTCCCACTGGTGGTATTCAAATACATTTCTAGGTGTTATAGATTTGTGCAAGAAATGATGATCAAAATGTTGGTAACAGTACAATGTATCATAATCTGAAGTACCTTCTAACATTTCATTGTTCGGAAATGCTGCAGTTTTTTCTAAATCAGACATTATATTATTCACAGTTTCAGTGTCCCAATCATCAGAAAATGTACTGGAGGTAATGATATCACTTAAAGAAATTTTAAATACATGTTTAAGCTTTAAAAGTTCAGTCGGACCGAATATATCGAAATCAATCTTGTCCCATACTATAACGTCCGGTATAGGAACTGCTGTGATGTTCACTGAAGACAAGTCTCTTGGTTCACGATGTGAAGACTGGTGTGGTTTTAAAATCACATTGACTCTTTGGGCTGTAGAGCTCTGCTGGAGATACGTCCATGAATAAGCATACTAAACGTTATAATTAAACCTAGCTAGAAAATAAAAATAAAATCCCAGTGATATACCATAGTTCTATCCAAGGTGACACCAGGTAAGTCTTTCTAAAAAAGTGCAAAAAGTCAATGAGTTTCTGTGATTTTTTGGCTGGCGTCATTTCCGGCTCGTTTGGATCCAGTGAAAACGTATCAAAGTTCATGAAATAGCCAGAAGCAGTTCGATCAATTGTTTGAATTGCATCGGGATTTGTTGAAATTGGATGTTGCTCTTGACGAGGAATGTTGACGTAGACGTCTGTAGTCGGTCTTATTGCAACTTGGTTGTTAAGTTGATTTTCTTCTTGAAGTTGGACTTCTTGTTGAAGTGGAACGAGTTTCATAGCATTGTTGCTTAGTCCTACATTCCGTACAGGTGGCTCTTCAAACGTGATGAGTCTTTCTGTTTGTACTTCTTGGATTGTAGCGAGAGGCGGGCGTCTGCTACTGTGGAGTCCACGAGGCCTACTGTTTAGTATCGGCCACATAGTGTGGTTTGATTAAGTCGATTGAGACAAATCTTTTCTCCTTTTTCCCAGCAAGAGGTGGCAGAAGTACTGTTCTTGTGCCTTGGATTGCTAGGACCGGTACAGCTGTTCTGTAGGATGGTCCGAATTCTTTCTTGTCTGCAATCTTTTCTCTGACCAGATCCCCGACTTTTGGGATCCAGACAGGTCTTGCCGTTACTGCCTTGACTTCCTCAGTGGCGGTCTGTTTTAAGTGGACGTTGCTTTGTTGTGTCCTGGATTCATTTAGATCCTGTAAAACAGACAAACGATCATGGATATCAAATGGTTTTTCATCCGCCACTGTGCCTTCACAATCAAGATCAGGTACCCACATTCTTGTCCCAAATAGGACCTCGTAAGGAGTGACACCCCCTAGAGAGCTTCAAGGCTGATTGTTTAGGGCTCTTTGTGCCCCATATAAGTGATCGACCCATCTACCGCCCTTGCCTAATACCCTAGCTGTTAAAAATTGCTTTAAGTCACGGTTTTTCCTCTCCACAACGGAATTTCCCTCAGGATGGTACGGAGAGGAGTACCGCAATGCTACGCCCATTCCTTCCATGGCCTCTTTGTAAGCCCGAGAGCTAAACGCCAGGCCACAGTCAGAATGTAACGTGCCAATTGCGTATGTGCCGATAAAGACTCGCAAATCTCTTATAACAGTTGGAACGTCAGCACAGCGCTGAGGCCAAACCCATAGGAATCTAGAGCAGGAATCCACTGCAACCATGATATATTTCTTGGCCCCATCAGATTGTAGGGGTCCGCAGTGGTCCAAATATACACATGCAAGAGGTTTGTCTGATTTTAGCAATGGTGTCTGCGCTGGGCGTGTTACGGTGGAGCCCTTCATCTGCTGGCAGATGTCGCACTTTAAGACATAGTCTTTGGTCTGCTTTGTTAACCCTGGCCACCAGTAGCGCTGTTTCAGTAAAGAAATAGTCGCTGTGACCCCTGTATGCGCAGAACCCAAACCCTTGTGTGCTGCTAGAATTAAGCTTTGCCTACGATCCATATTTGGTATTACTCTATCCCCCACTCCAGGAATCTGAGCATATGGAATGTTTTGTGCATCTAACTTGTAGGAGTACTTGAGTGGAAATTTTTTAGGTACTGCTGTGCTGCCTTTGCGTGAAGCATTGACAGCTACCAAAATCTTGCCGTCTATTCTCGTTTTTGAACGAGTGATTGCAGCTACGGAAGCCGTGCGAACAGCCCCCGTGGCGGCTTCATCAGCCAATGAATTCCCTTCAATGTGAACGCCATCACGCTGATGACTCTGTGTATGTATCACGTGAGCCCTTGGTAGTTCGTTTCTCAATTCCACTACCTGTTCCCATTGCATTTTATGCTTAATTGTGCCACCTTTTGCGTCTTTAAACCCGTTTTGTTCCCAATGATGTAAATATTCATTGTACGACTGTACACAGTAAAAGGAATCAAACACAATTAGTGTGGGGAATTCGTGTTCCGTATTTACCAGTGCCAGTATTAGTGCTTTTAATTCTGCCAACTGAGCCGTGCAGTCTCCTAGAGATTGCGTTTTAGTGCAACTTGGATGGAACTTTCCATCGTGCATGCGACCTTTAACGATTGCACACGCTGCGCTGTAAGCTTGCTTACTCCCTATAGCCGGTTGAGCAGATCCGTCAGTGTAAATTATATATTCATACTGATCTAGAGGCAAAATTTCATTTGGAAGAGGATATTCTTGTTCGTATTGCAGAAATGCTTGTGTTTTTAAACTTGGATCAAATCTGTATTCAACATCCGTTGCAGTAAGAGAATTAGCCCATTGTATCCATCTGGGATGTAAGGCTTTCGCATTTGGAATGCTAGCTTTTGTAACAGCCTCTAAGGCTAGTAATGGGGTCACGACTATTATGCGTTTTCCCTGAGCCAGAGCTCTTTCTCTTGCTACAGCGGTCTGCACTGCTGTCAGGATTTTTTCTGTTGAAGTGAAACGCATCTCTGCGTTTGTGTACAGGTGTGATTTGTATGCGATTGGTACCGTTTCGCCTTCATTGAAAGTTAAATAAGTGTACCCGCATTGACCCGCTATTACTCGGATCACTAAGTTGCGTACGTTTACGCGTGTCTGTAAGTGTTTTGAAGCTATCAAGTCTTCCTGTAGTGAACGTAGGATGTTTGTATGTTCCTGTGTCCAATGTCTGACTGAAAAATCAGGTTTTATTAAGTCGTAGAAAGGTTTTACTCTTTCTGCGTAATCCAAAATGTATGTTCGACCAAAATTTAGGAATCCCAGAATTGATTGTAAATTCTTTAATGATTTTGGAGGTTGGAGCAGCGCACACTTTTCTAAAAAGTTTCCCCTTCACTTGACAGCTCATACCCTAAGAACAGGACATTGAGATGGGCAATTTTTGATCTCTTGAAATTAAATTTATAGCCCTCAGAGGCGAATCCCATAATAATGGTGCTCACCCTGGTCAAGTGCCTCGGTAAGTCATCGTCCGTCAGATAAGTATCATCCACATAGGACAATGCTTCTTCATCCAAATTTTGGAGTAACTCTGTTACTCTTGCTGAAAATACCCCGGGGCTATTCTTATACCCTTGGGCGAGTCGACAAAATTGCAGTTGGGACCCTAGCGCTGAGAATGCGGTCAAATACCTGCTTTCAGGCGCAATATTTTGGCAGAAAAATCCATTTGAGATATCAAGTGTTGTTTTGTATTTTTTGCGCACAATGTTATTCATTAATGCGGCACTGTGTGCATTTTGAACTGCAAATGTCTTTGTGCAAGTGTTTAAATGTCTGTAATCCAAAACTAAACGATATGTATTGTCAGGTTTCATTACGGGAAACAAAGGATTGTTCATAGGTGAAGTGCAATTTTCAATCACCCCCTGGTATTCTAGTTGATCTAGGATCTCCCTGACTTGTTTTTTAGCTTCCTGCTTTATAGGGTATTGCCTTTGAGCATTTGGGGAAACTTTTAACGGGATCACGTGGTGGGTTGAATCCTCATCCCAACCAACATGATTTTTGTATAATGCTGGAGCTAGGGCAACCGCCCACTCCTGCGCATATGCATGTTTTAAATGTATGGGAACGAGGTCGGAAAATGCTGGAAAAATTACAGTTTCTACCCTAGGGCACTCCATGACGAATGCTGGCGGCCAGTCTTGTTCTGCTAATAGAATGTCATAACCAGATGACAGATTTTTCCAAAAGAGACCTTTAATTTTTCTGGGCTTGTCCCCCTCCATCCGGAGTGTTATCTCATGTAACTTATGTGGGACACTTACCCGAGTATCAGGTGTTTCCACCATGATATACTCACTCAACTCCGCTGTCACCAGAAATTCCTTCAGGTTCTGGCGAGCTATCGTGACTTCTGCCGCGCTGTCTAGCATCGTCAGAGCCCATTCCCCGTTCAGAAGCTGTGTCCTCAGGATTCTGGGCATGTCTGATCTTGAGACCTGCTACCTTCTTCTTTTTGAACTGAGGTTTCTGTTTTTGTTTATCTTCTGTTTTTAGGTGCGTAGTCCGCAGCGCGTTGCGTGTCTCTGGACTTTGTACGCTCCTCTGACCGTCCTTCCCTCTCTGAGTTTTTTGATGAACCCTGAAAGGAACGAGAGGAACGAGTATCAGTATCCTGATACCTGTCAGGTTTTTAAATATTATCCCTATTCCTGAGGTTATACCTCCTTTCAGAGGGCTCCTGCTGAGGAGACCTACCTCTGGATTGAGATCTGCTGTCTTTAGACTTTTGTTGTTTTTTATTTTCCCACTTCTTTTTAGAAGAAGTAGGTGTCTGCTTTGTAGTGCCTTTTCAGGACTGCCCACCAGTTGTGGTTTTAATGCTTTCCCACCTAGACTGTCTCTGCCTAGTTCTGCATATGCAGTTTCAATTATTTTGGATAGTTTGTGTTGTTGATCCACTGGACTGAACTCCCTTAGGCGTTGGCGGATCGCCACTGAAGCTGCTTCCCCCTTAATGTTAGCTAGTATTATGGCTGATACCTGGTCAAAGTTATTTAGTAACTTCATCCCTAAGTTCAGGGCAGGTTCTGCTCCGTACTCATTTTGTATCTTTCTCAATACGTCAGGTACTACTGCTAATGACGGGATACCATGTGTTCTGGTATATATGTCAGTGAAGACTGAACCCCAAGAGGTGCAGTCCTCTAGTTGTGGTGTGATCCCCATGGGCAAGCAGATTGTTAGTATTCTGTGTTTATCATAGGTGGTAGTATTCGGGAATACTGCCTCAAGCTGAGTTCTTTTCTGAGCTATCCAGAATGGTATTTGTTGGCGTTTTGCGGGCATTTTGCCCATTACCGCGTGTAATGTTTGAGGAGTAATTTTAGTTGCTGTACCCTGGAATTGGGTCTTGTTTGTTGCAACTGTTGTTGGTTGAACTGTGAGAGTCCTCATGACGAATTGTGTCAAGTTTCTGTAGATTTTGATTAAATCTCTGTGTTGTATAAGTAATTCTGGCTGTGGCATTGTGCCAATGTCAGGATGCGGTGTATAAGCCGCTAGTATCGGCCATGTGGCTCCGTCTCCTCCGAGCGGGCCTAATCTTACTCTTGCTCTTAAGTGGGGTAGGGCGCCTTTAAACCAGTATAAGTGTTCCTGGTAAGTGAGTGGAATCTCTATGTCATCGAATGGACAGTATTCCTCTGGTGCATCTCCTTCTATGTAGTAGTGAAATGTCTTTGTTACGGGATCTGCTGCTGGAAATGTAACCCATGAATAGAATCCCTCTGTTTTATTTGATTCGTGTGCCTCAATCACGAGAGCTACTATGCCACCCCTTTGTGGAAAACCATTTTTCAATAGTTTCATGGTGAGCGTATGTCTGAATTTGGGTGCAATTTCAATTGCATTTTCGGGTTGTTCTCCGGCTGAGAGATGCAGATCTACTCTTTCTTCCTTGCTCTCAGTCATTTTGAAAAGAAAAGCTTTTCCAAGAGAACTAAGATA
>CAWUFW010016632.1:0-27500 GCA_963921515.1 Calotriton arnoldi | reverse complement strand
TTGGTAGCTTGGCACGAGCAGACAGGCTTATCCCAAAGGCAATGTGTAAAGTATTTGTACCAACACTCACAGTAACACAGAGAAAACACCACAAAAGGATACCACACCAGTTTAGAAAAATAAAATATCTTTATCTAAACTAAACAAGACCAAAATGACAAAAATCCAACATACACAGTTAAAAATATGACTTTCAAAGTGTTTCAAGAACTTATACCATAGAAAACTATGGATGTGTGACTATTCACCAAAGTACCTGTAGATGCGTAAAAGTTCCAAAAGCCAAACAGCCGCAGAGTCGGAAAACAAAAAGATGCGACACTCCTGAGATTTTGGGGAGGCAATGCGACAGTCCCGCTGCACGCAGAGGAAGTGTTGAGTTGAATCCGGTTTGTATGGGGAGTGATGCGTCGATTCTTCGTGACGGTTCCAGTCCGCAGGTGATGCGTCGGAAGAACTTGCCGCATGGATACGATGCGTGGAAATCCGGGATGCGTCGGCGATCGATGCGGCGGCGTCAAGCGGCGCTGTGTCGGTCCTCTTCAGCCACGACTCTTCGAGGTGTCGATTCTTGCAGCGGCGAGAGGCGCGACGTTGGTTTTCGCAGTGGTGCGACGATGCGTGGAAATTCTTCTCGCGCCGTGAAGATGCGTCGGAAAAACAGCCGCAAGAAGAGCGATGCGTTGATTTCTGTAGTTCTTTGAGTTTCTTCTTTCTTCCAGCTCCCAAACAGCAGCAACAACCTCCAGAGGCCCAAAACTGGCACAGGCACCTCTTGGCAGGTCAGAACTCACAGCAGCAGAGTTCAGGAGAGCTGGGGTTGAAGTCTTTGTGTCCCTAAGACTTCAGAACAGGAGGCCAGCACACACAGGCCCTTGGAGAGCTCCTTCAAGCAGGGGACACAGCACACAGCAAAGTCCTTCTCCTAACCTTGGCAGAAACAGCAACTGCAGGCCAACCCCACACAGCACACAGCAAAGGAGCAGTACTTCTCCTCAGTCTCTCCAGCTCTTCTCCTTGGCAAAGGCTCCTCTTGAATTCCAGGAATGATCTAAAAGTCTGGGGTTTTGGGTCTGATACTTATACCCCAAAATATCTTTGTTCTCTTTGTGCAAAGGGCTCTGAGCCCAGTTCAAACCAGTTCTGCCTTCACTGGTGCAGCATGACCATAGGAGGTGGACACAGCATTGTGCAATGGAGACAGGCTCCATTCAGGTGCAAGGTAAATCTCCTCCCACCACTCTATATGCAGCCAGGGTATTTTCAGCTCAGGGCTCAGTCATCCAGGAAGGGCCAGGCACACATCATTTGTCTCTGTCACACTGAAACCAGACAGTCAATCCACAAACAGGCAGAGGCACACAGGATGGTTGAACAAGAAAATAGCCACTTTCTAAAAGTGGTAGTTTCGAACACACAATTTAAAAACCATCTTTACTAAAAGATGTGTTATTAAATCCTGAGTTCAGGGATACCAAACTCTATTTTTCCATCTTATCCCTATAGGAAGATATGCTTGTAAAATGTTACAAAGCATTCCCCATTCTGTCCTATGGGGCAAGATAGCCTTTCAATAGTGAAAAACGAAATTGGCAGTATTTTCACTATCAATGTTACACACATCAGCACATGTCCTACCTTTCACATACACTGCACCCTGCCCAGGGGGGGGTACCTTGGGCCTACCATAGGGGTGTCCTATATGTAAGAAAAGGGAAGGTTAGGGCCTGGCAAGTGGGTGCACTTGCCAAGTCGACATGGCAATTAACAAACTGCGCACAGGCACCGCGGCGGCAGGCCTGAGATATCTTTTCAGGGCTACTCATGTGGGTGGCACAATCAGTGCTGCAGGCCCACTAGTAGCATTTGATTTACCAGCCCTGGCACACTCAGTGCACTTTACTAGGGACCTACTGGTAAATCAAATATGCCAATCAGAGAGAACCAATCACAAAACCAATTTACACAGGGAGCCCTTGCACTTTGACACTGATCAGCAGTGGCAAAGTGCCCAAAGCATCTAAGCCAGCAAAAACGAAATCCAGCTTTGCATCAAAAACACAGAAGGTAGAGGCAAAACGTCAGGGAAAACCACGCCAATGATGCCAGGTCTAACACGCCTAAAATACCATTAAGCAGGGCACGGGTCGAGTGTACACGCGGGCAGACAGCGTCTACCCACTATTTTCACAGGGTGGACACCGTCTACCATGCCAAGAAGTTGGCCCCCACGGAAATATGCTGAACCTGTCCTGGTGTCATTTTCAGACACCAGGACACATTCAGCAGTGCCTGCACGTTGTCTGCTTTCGTTCCGAGGAGCAACGTGCAGGCAGGTAGGAAGCTTATTGAATTCCAGCTGGGCCCATAACAAAGGCCAAAGTTAAGGGGTCATCAGGCCTCCTTTTTTTGGCGTATCCGGGCTGAGAGCTATCTGGAGCTTCACACCTAAATGCAAACACAATGGAGGGGATGCAAATGCACACAGCTAGCTATTACTTCAAAAAGTACTTGAGAGACATGCTTTAGACTTTATTCAGTCTCCCTGTATATAAGAGATATGCATGCACTACAAGAAAGTTGGATGTGCTGGTTTGCCACAGTATTTACACAAATAACAATTTAAATACCACTGTTTTGTTTTATTTCTTTTATAGTGCCGATAATGCGGATGCAGGGTGTCAGAGCTCTTTACATCACACTACACATTATACATTGACAATAAATCATGCAAGTATGTAAATCAATGTACAGGATGTGTTACATAAAACTGTAAGGGTTACAAGGTGTAGTAGTCACATGTCATAGCTCACTGTGCTATACAAGAAGGTTTACAATTTATGACCTGCAAGTAACAAAAGGATCTCTGTGTTAAAAGCAGTAACCCCCTTACCTAGCTACATAAAATAAAAACCTGTCATCTGCATATTACATGATGTGCTTTGAAGGAGACATATCAAGCCTCTATGCTACTTTGATTCAAAACCGGGACTAGATAAACAGAGATCCCTTCAGCAAATGCGTTAATCTCAGGAGCTATCTTTCCATTATTATTATTCCCTGAGATTTTCTGGGCACAAAAAGATCTCTACACCAGGTTCCTTTAACCCATAGGATATTCTAAAATGCAGACTTTGCAAACAATTGAGCAGAATAGATTTCTCCTTGCTGCTAATTTTTTTGCGGCAGAATTAAAAAAATAATAAAATGAGGTCCAGATTTTGCATTGGGGTTGCATTACTTTTTTGGCACAACCCTGATGCAAAATATAATTTGTTAAATCTCGTAATGCACTCAAATCTACTCATAACAGACCTGCTAAACATATGTGTGAAGTCTTAAGATGTGATGTCACTTCTTGTGATGTCACTTCCAGTCCGATCATGGGTTGTGATGCCTCTTCATGATATGTCACATCCTGCGAAGCAATGTGCGATATCACGTGCCATGATGTCACACCCTGTGATGTCACGCTCCATGATGTCACTTGCATACTGCCTAATTTCGTTAGTCCCTCCGCTTCTGTTTTTTAGGGCTTGTGCCCTGCCTTTAAGGGGATTTTGGGCTCTTCCCTCTGACACCTAGCTGCAAACTATATTTACAGTTACCAAACCCAATCCTAATTTGTAGCATCCTTGCTATACCCGATGAAGTATCCATGAACACCCCTTTCAGATCTTCAACCGTGATCTACAATATCACTTTATATTCCTAAACTTGAGCCCACAAACCATGTTGCTAATTCACTGCCATTCCAACCTGCATAAGTCCTCACCATTATATTTCTGTTCTTTGGCCCAAACAAATGCAAGAAAAGCAGCACATCTTGACGAGCAGCACTCCAGCCATTTTAGTTTTATACCTCACATTCGCACACGTGCGTTAGGGTGGAGGTGGTGATTGTAACCATAACTGCTAATTCATTTCTTACGTTTAGTAATTCTTAGAACTAATCATACCATTCTTTAATGTAGATTTTGTCTCAAAACCATTATTTTGGCTAAAATTCTTGTGGCTAGACATATTTTTCTGACAATTGGGGTGATTACAAACATCAATATTTGTATTGAAAGGGGACGTGGACAGCCCTGGGCAAGATGGCCACCTGGCCACGGAGCTTCGGAAGAAGGTTAGGAATATCGAGTTTTTCCACAAGATCCCTGGATTCCTTAATGCCAAAAGAGGAACTCAGATGCATTGGAACATCCCCAGATTTCAGACGTGCACTGTTAGGTTCTGTGATCGAACTGTATCAGAATAGGAGCCCTCTCCGAAGCGATGTACTAACTACAAAATGCAGATCCGCCGCTTCTTGAACATCGGGACTGCTCACAGTAGTAATCAGCCAGATTATACTTCACACTTTGGAAGCTAAGCAAAAGCAATAAACAGCAAACCCAGAACCTCCTTAGATTCTATGTTGATAGCATTAAATATCAATCTGCTCCCCTAGAGACTTAATCACTAACAAGCATAACTACATTGCTTATTTGGAGATCTAACTTAAGCTCAACATGGAATCTGTTGCGTATCTTGAAAGGTGTGACCTACCGGGTTCAGAACTTTGTCTGCTTGCGGCCACAACCCCATCTTCACAAAATGGAAAAATAAACCTACCATACTGTTTGTGAGACAGACAAAACGGCGGTTTGTGTGTTGATTGGAAGCAAAGTGTGTTGCTCAGTGAGATAAACTTTGCTTATCAAAAACAGCTCACTGCTACATCTTTTGTTTAATATATGCATAAATCTGGAACAATTCCAGCAGTTCAGCCCTGAGGTCCTCCAGACAGGACAAAAATATAATCTAATAATCTCAACAACTATTGACTGGTAGCAACAACACAGGTGGCAATTAACAATACCTGTGCCATTTACAATGGCATGAACTCACAAAATCTTAAAATAGATGCTTTGCACTGGAACCCGAGCATATGGCGATGAGAAAAGAGACAGATAATGGTGATTCTATGAGTGTACAACAAAATTTGCCATTAACAAATTAATGCTCGAGAGGGTGACAAACCGTATAATATAGCCGTATAGCTTGCTGCTGCGGGCTATACCGGTTGTTAAAGGCCCTGAACCAGAGTTATAGGCCCGAGCCTCAGGTGAGGGCCTATAATGAAGGAGAGGGCCTTTAACAACTGGTATAGCCTGAGGCAGAAGGGCTTTATGGTGATTAGAACATTCCACCCACTAAAGGTAGAATGTTCTAAAACAAAAAGTGAGAAACATGAAGACAAACATTGGAATGTTGTAGGTCTGGTCTTATACCAGCCATTATAAGCCCAGAGCTACTCCATTGTCTTCAACAGAGCTCTCAACATTTCAATGTTCTAATATAGCCTTAGAGCCCGCCCTAGGGGGCTCTACCATCCATTAAAGGCCCGCTCCAGACGAGGGCCTTTAACTAGGGAGCGGGCCTTTAATGGCCGGTAGAGCCCGCTAGGAGGGCTCTAAGGCTGTTAGAACATTATGCCCCTAGAGGGCAGAATGTTCTAATTACTAAAACCAAAGGCCTCTCGGAGCCCGAGGGGATTTAAATCCCCTCGGGCTCTGAGAGGCCTTTGTACACAGCAGCAGCTGTGAACAAAAACAATATTGGAATGTTGCTCTGCCGGCTTCTCCCAGCCCGTAGAAGCCCAGAGCACTCCATTGTACTCAATGGAGTGCTCCACATTCCAATGTTCTAATACTGAACAGCGGTAAGATGATAGCACCAGTATATTTGAGGATTTCTGGAGTACTCATGTAACACTTGCTGAATACTTGGGTGGCTCTTAGTAGTAACACCTAATTTACAATACAAGACTTATTAAACACTGTATAGGTCTCATAACAGGAAAATCATTGTAAACAAAATGGCAGATGCTAAAGAGAAAGACATTAAGAACGCATTAGATGCTAAAGATCAGAAAACCGGACTAAAAAGAACTAAGAAAGAACCGCCACTACCCGATTCACCCATAAAGGGAAAGCAAGACAGCTGCCAATATGGAATTAATCCTTCAGCAATTAAACTATCTGCATGATCTTACGCAAAGTACTAAAATTAACACTGACATCTTGCAGAATGAGATGGTAGACTCAGGGGAGACATCAAAGCACTGGCTAACTGGCTTAAAGTAACAGAATCTAGAATAAGTAAAACCGAAGACTCCCAGACTGCTCAAGAAAAGAAATCATCCCTACTCTATAGAAACGTGGAAGTGCTAGAAAGGGAAGTACCAGAATTGGAGGACTCAAATAGGCAAGGGAACCTCAGAATCTTTGGCATGCCCGAAAACCCAGAAGCGAATGTGGGTGGCTGTTCATTGTTCTTACAGGTTTGGATTCCACAAGCCCTTGGACTCACCTTTAACAAGGATTTTGCGATTGAGCAGGCACACAGGGTTCCCTCTAGACAATCGACCACTCTTTCATCACCAAGACCATTAATCTTTAGCCCTCTCAAATTCCAAAATTCGGAAATGATCCTGAACTGTATGAGGAAAGTTAAAAGGACTAAATGGAATAGGGCTTGAACAGGAGTATCCCAGGACTATGCTGAAGCTACTATCACAAGCCAAAAAGGTTTAATCTCTTTGATATCAGTTTGAAATCACACAACAGAACTTTCTCCTTTGTTGGCCCATCTACAATGAGGATTTTTCATGAAGGTAAAAATATGGTTTTCAATGAACCCGCAGATCTTGATCAATATATTAAGACTACGCAGCAATCCCATATGGGCATTTAATGGTTCTGCGTATCAATAACTAAAGCATTCACTATACAATTAACTCCAGTTGGGGGCATGGAACTTTAGGCTGGACTGCTCACATTTGATTTAAATACAAAACATGTGTAGTGGTTTGGCATATGTTTAGTGTAAACACTTAATAATTTTTATACACTGAGGTACATATAGGAAGTAGGTTACCTTACTCTTACGTATATGTAGTCTAGCATAGTTATCTGGTTGATCCATGACTTGAGAACTCAGCGATGAAAATTATATTTCTTTTCACATAACGTGCTGATGTGTACCCATGTAATCAACATCCTCAACACTCTTGTAAGTTCTGTGGATAATATACAGAAACTCTCACTCTCTAACTCTCACAGTAGTTATTTTTCTCCACTATAGCTAGAAATTTGATCATATATTGTAAGCCTAATCACTTTGTTCTCCCTATGGTATACTATGTCTTAACGTAAGAGCAATGATAGTTTCCTATACAATGTTATGTCCCCCACACGTGTGATAGAATGTACAGGTTGTGCAACTCTCACAATCAATGTGGTAACTAGTAGATTAATAGCAGAGACACAATACATATTGGTGCTTATGATTTTAGGAAATGTTCCTTTTGTCCTTGCTACACGTTAGACGTATCTATACAATAAACAAATCGATACCCATGTTTTCAGAAGTTAATTCCTTAGATTCCCATAATTCACTTGTGAGGAAGTCACAAATTGTTGGTTCGAATTTATAATTTTGTCTAGAATGTTTGGATCACTTTTGATTGTAGTTAAGGATAACTGTTAACTCTTTTTACATCTTAAACACAAGAACATGCCCCTAGTGTCCTGAAAGCCCCTTCGGTTGACTAACAGTAGCCTCCATTGCTAGCTCTTTCACTAAAAGGTGTGGGTGGGGTGAGGGAAGAGTGGGCTGGGATTTAAATGGTGTTTTCTTGTATCGTGTTTTTTTTTTTATTTCCCTTTCTTTTTTCTTTCCTTATACCTGGTCTAGTGTCTCTCTGCAACTATGCCCCCTTTCAAACTCCTCTCCTCCTTGCAATCCCTGGAGGGGGAAACACTTTCATGTACTAAGATTATATATATATATATATATACACATATATATACATATATATTTATATATATATATATTCACTGAAAAAACCATAGGTTTCAGACACGTTATAGTTAGAAATTAGCATTTAAAAAACCTTTGAAATTCACTGAAAAAACCATAGGTTTTAGGGACAGTTATAGTTAGTTGGACATTGCACTCGTACAAAACCCGTGAAATTCCCCCGTTATAGTTAGTTCAGCTAACTATAACTCGCGCCCCCGCAATGCACTGCTGATGACGTCACATATTACATCACTCATGACATGGTCAGTGACATCACTGATGACATTATCCAGTGACTGTGTGTTTCTGTAAAGTTTAAATATGTTTAATATATATAGGGAAAGGCGTATTGAAGAATGAGTGGGTGTATAAGTGTCTGTATGGATGATTTAGTAGGTGCGTGACTAACTCTATAAGTGAGTGATTAAACGTATCTTACTGAATGCATGGGTTAGTGACTAAACTGGGTGAATGTCTGTATCCGTCTGTCTGTTGCTGTGTAAGTGGCTGCATGGGTTTGTGAATAGCTACATGAGTGTCTATATGAGTTATTGATTGGTTGTCTGAGTATCTGTATGGGTGCCTGAGTGTTTGTGTGGGTGGGGTGGGTGCGACTCTGTGCATAGATGTGTGAGTGGGTGATTCACTGGGTGGATGGTTTCAAGAGTGAATCTGTGATAGACTGTATGGGTGGGTAAGGGTGTGTAAGAGTGTATTAGTGAGTGAATGTATATCCCAGTGGTACATGTGTGAGTAACTACATATGTGAAAGGCAGTATATATGTGTGTTGGAGTATATAAATAGCTATAAGCGAGAGTGTGTGATTGTGAGAGTGACTGTATGGATGAGTGTGTGCTTGCATTAGTGATTGTATAAGAGCGTAAGAATGTGCTAGTATTTGTATGAGTAAGTGAGCTGGTGTGTGTATAACTGTATAGGTGAGTAAATGGCAGTGTGTTTAATTATTTGCATGACTGACTAGGTGTGTGAGTACCTCTATGGATGAGTGGCGGTGTTTGAGTGTCTATATAGGAGTATGAGTGCATATGATAGTCCTGCACTGAGTGACCGTAAGTATGAGTGACTGTACGGGTGAGTGAGTGGATGTGTGTGTAGACCTAAGAATCAGTGAGTGGGTATATAGTTATTGGTGTTGGAGTGTCTATGGTTTTGCGAATGGCAGTCTGTAATTTAGAGTGGGTGTATCAAAGGTTATATTAGGGTGTGAGGAGGTGCATCAGATTATCACGTGGATGATGTCATCAGTGATGTCATCAGTGATGTCATTTGAGATGTCATCAGTGATGTCACTGACCATGTCACGAGTGATGTAATATGTGACGTCATCAGCAGTGCATTGCGGGGGCGCGAGTTATAGTTAGCTGAACTAACTATAACGGGGGAATTTCACAGGTTTTGTACGAGTGCAATGTCCAACTAACTATAACTGTCCCTAAAACCTATGGTTTTTTTCAGTGAATTTCAAAGGTTTTTTAAATGCTAATTTCTAACTATAACGTGCCTGAAACCTATGGTTTTTTCAGTGAATTTCAAAGGTTTTTTAAATGCTAATTTCTAACTATAACGTGCCTGAAACCTATGGTTTTTTCAGTGAATTTCAAAGGTTTTTTAAATGCTAATTTCTAACTATAACGCCCCTAAAACCTATGTTTTTTTCAGTGAATTTAAAAGGTTTTGTAAATGACAATTTTTAAATGTATTAATTGTTATATTTATTTTTTGATACTGATTTACTACATTTTTTAAAACTATTTATTTTTAGATATTTTATTTATTAAATTACATTGTAATTACATTATACATTACAAAATATACTTTCTCAGAATGAATTACTTTAGTTTAAATAGTTTGCAAATAGGCAATAGAGTTTTAAGTACAGTAGTTACAGTTGTTGCAATGGGCAACACAATTTCAAACACAATGCAACATTGAGCTCAATGTGAATTTCTAGTTAAATGCAATTAGTTACTTTATGGATTACTTTTCTAACCACAGGACTGGATCCTAGATTCAGTCCTGGGACATCTCCTGTAAACAGTTGAGTAAAAGCGTTTTGGTTACAGTACTGATTTTTAAGGAATATTATTGTATTTTAAAAGTTGACACTTAGAAACTTTTTCACATAGAATCACCAATGTTATCCTATGGGAGGAAATTCACTTAGCAGGTAAGTAGTGTTATCGTTACTTTTTTCTTACTCAGTGTTGGATCCTGGATCCAGCACTGGTGCATCTCCTGTAAACAGTTGAAAGAATGCGTTTAAGTCATACAGGCGATTTTTAAGGAATATTTGTAGTTTGTGAAAATCGACACTTTGAAACTTTTCTACTGAAAACCAGACAATGGATTCCTATGGAAGGAAATACAAGTTACTGGTAAGTACGGTTAGAATTACTTTTCAGGGTCAGTGCTGGGCTAAAAGATGCAGCACTGGGTTCTCTCCTGATAACAGGTGAGTAAATCGGTTTTCGTAGTTCGGTTGATTTTAGAGGAATATTATAAAGTTCCAAAACTCCACACTTAGAAGAATTTCCAAGTGAAACCAGTCAATGTTAGCCTATGGAAGGAAATTCAAGTTGCTGGCAAGTACGGTTAAAATTACTTTTCAGGATCAGTACTGGGCTGAAAGATGCAGCACTGAGGTCTCTCCTGATAACAGGTGAGTAAATCGGAATTCGTATTTCGGCTGATTTTAGAGGAATATTCTAAAGTTCCAAAACTGCACATTTAGAAGAATTTCCAAGTGAAACCAGTGAATGAATCCTAGATTCAGTCCTGGGACATCTCCTGTAAACAGTTGAGTAAAAGCGTTTTGGTTACAGTACTGATTTTTAAGGAATATTATTGTATTTTAAAAGTTGACACTTAGAAACTTTTTCACATAGAATCACCAATGTTATCCTATGGGAGGAAATTCACTTAGCAGGTAAGTAGTGTTATCGTTACTTTTTCTTACTCAGTGTTGGATCCTGGATCCAGCACTGGTGCATCTCCTGTAAACAGTTGAAAGTATGCGTTTAAGTCATACAGGCGATTTTTAAGGAATATTTGTAGTTTGTGAAAATCGACACTTTGAAACTTTTCTACTGAAAACCAGACAATGGATTCCTATGGAAGGAAATTCAAGTTACTGGTAAGTACGGTTAAAATTTCTTTTCAGGATCAATTCTGGGCTGAAAGATGCAGCACTGAGGTCTCTCCAGATAACAGGTGAGTAAATCGGAATTCGTAGTTCGGCTGATTTTAGAGGAATATTTGTATGTTTCAAAAATCGACACTTAGAAACTTTTTCAGCAAAAAGCAGACAATGATATCCTATGGAAGGAAATTCAAGTTACTGGTAAGTACGGTTAAAATTACTTTTCAGGATCAGTACTGGGCTGAAAGATGCAGCACTGAGGTCTCTCCTGATAACAGGTGAGTAAATCGGAATTCGTAGTTCGGCTGATTTTAGAGGAATATTTGCACAATGGTGAAGGGAGGGGGCGGGGCCTGAGGTGACATCTGTGCAAACGCGTTTTAAGTTGGGGGATTAAGGCCCCTTGAATCATGAGGGTCCCTGGGGTCCAAGTAGCCCACCCTGTACCTCCAGTATGCGCCAGGGAGCTGCGTTGCAGAGAGGTGTTCAGAGGCCACGCCCCTTTTACACCTCTCTGCAACGCAGCTCTGTGGCGCTTTTAGAAGTACATGGTGGACTAGTTGGCCCCAGGGACCCTCAGGATTGAAGGGATTTAATTCCCCATCTTAAAACGCACCACGAGGCCTGTTTGCACACATGTCACCTGAAGCCCCGCCCCCTCCCTTCACCACTGTGCAAACGCGCCCCGTGGCGCGTTTTAAGTTGGGGGATTAAGTCCCCTTCAATTCTGAGGGTCCCTGGAGTCCAACTAGCTCACCATGTACTTCTAAAAGCGCCACAGAGCTGCGTTGCAGAGAGGTGTAAAAGGGGCGTGGCCTCTGTACACCTCTCTGCAACGCAGCCTCTGGCGCATACTGGAGGTTCCTGGTGGGCTAGTTGGCCCCCAGGGACCCCCAGTATTCAAGGGGAATTACTTCCCCTTCTTAAAACGCGCCAGGGGGCGCGTTCTGCAGAGTACTGCAGGGAGGGGGCAGGGCCTCCCGCACGATGCCGGTCGTTTTTTTTTTTTTTTTTTTTTTAATTTAATGGGAGGGGGGCTGTGTGGCCCCCCTTCCCTTGCCCACTTTTGGCCCCGGGGACCCCATCCCCCGGGGCCTGAGCATTTTATTTTATTTTTTTAATTAAAAAAAAAAAAACGGGAAGGGGGCCGCGTGGCCCCCCTTCCCTGGGCCTGTATTGGCCCCGGGGACCCCATCCCCCGGGGCATGCCCTTGGTTTTTATTTTATAGATTTGGAGGGGGGCTGCGTGGCCCCCCTCCTCAGGCCATTTAAGGCCCCGGGGACCCCATCCCCCGGGGCCGGCCTTTCATTTTTTTCACAATTTTTTTTTTTCATTTGGGGAGGGGGGCCGCGTGGCCCCCCTCCCGGGCCACTACTTGCCCCGGGGACCCCATCCCCCGGGGCTGGCCCTCAACCGTTGGGGACTGTGGGGGGGTCCCCAATCCCCCCACAGTCCCGCCGGCTCCCCGCGTCCCTTGGGAGCCGGCATTGCTTTCCACATGGGGAGCTGCTAACATGCAGCTCCCCATGTGGAAAGCAATGTGCTTTGGATATTGGAAGAGAGAGCAGGTTCCCTGCTCTCTCTTCCAATATCCAAAGCAGTTTGTAATGACAGGACGGGAGCCGCGAGGCTCCCGTCCTGTCATTGCAAACTACAGTGTCCCGGGGTAGGCACCCCGGGACACTGCAGGAGCCGGCCCTGGGGGTGGCGGTCCCCAGGGCCATCAAGGGCTCCAGGAGGGGGCCGCGCGGCCCCCTCCCATGTCTTTAAAGCCCTGGGGAGGTGGTGGTCCCGGGGCTCGGGGGTCCGTTACGGACCCCCGCATTTACATTATTAGTGCCCCGGGGAGGTGGCGGTCCACACAGGAATTTTTTTTTTTTTTTAAAAAGAAGCCCCGGGGAGGTGGTGGTCCCCGGGGCTGCGGGAGGGCCGAGTGCCCTCCCGCACCATTTTAAAATGAAAGCCCCGGGGGGTGGCGGTTCCGGGGCTTGGGGGGCCCTTAGAGGCCCCCCAGCATTATATAAATAAACCCCGCATGCACCCGGGACTTGGGCCACCCGGGGGCAAAATACAATCGGAGCGCAGGAGACCGCGCTTCAATTTTTTTTTTTATCGGCAAGATCCGCGCACCCTGAGCGAATCCTGCCGATTTTTTTTTTTAAATGCTTTTTTGCCCAGGGGTCCTTGTGGGACCCCTGAGCAGACCTAGGGGTCAGGGTGTTTCTACCCTGCCCCCTTTGTGCGTTTGCACACTTGCAATTTTTTTTTCTCGGCGGGATTCGCGCACCCTAAGCGCATCCCGCCGATTTTTAAAAAAATGCTTTTTTCTGCCCAGGGGTCCTTGTGGGACCCCTGATCAGACCTAGGGATCAGGGTGTTTCTACCCTGCTCCCCTTTTGCGCTTTGCGCACTTGTTTCTGTCCCTTGGTTCTACCGAGGGACAAAATGGCTGCCAACACTTCCTGATTTGGAGTGTTGACAGCCAATTAGCATGCAGCTCGTGATCGGGAGGGTGCGCGAATCCGACGCGGCCATAGATATATATGTGATTTTCCTTTTGATTTTCACAGGAACTACTGAACGGATTTACACCATTTAACAAAAAGGGTTCTTTCTGAACCAAGAACTACCTCTTTGCCAAATTTGGTGTAATTCCGTTCAGCAGTTCGGGCTGTAGCCGTGTCTAAAGTTTCCTATGGGAAAATGAATGGGGAAAACGCGTTTTGGGACCCCCCTTTTTTCTCGGCCCCTGCTTGACGAATCACCCCGAAACTTTCAGGGTAGGAGCGGACCGGAGCGGGCCATAAAGTTTGAAAATTTTGCGAAGATTCGTCAACCGACGCAAGAGTTATTTCAAATAGAATGTCACGGATTAGCAGTCCTAACTATAACTATCTACTGGCGACCGCCAGTAGATAATATATCTTGATGTGATCAAGGCAGTGTGAATAAGGTCGAAACACGTCATGTACAATGCACTGTGCAAAATATAATTTAATGGACTAAAACAACAATAAAAATATTTGCAACGCACCTTAAAGGAGTCCGTTGCTTCTTCGTTTGAGAAGTGTAATCATTGGGATTGCTAAAATATATACATATATATACATATATACATATATTCACTGAAAAAACCATAGGTTTCAGGGACGTTATAGTTAGAAATTAGCATTTAAAAAACCATAGAAATTCACTGAAAAAACCATAGGTTTAAGGCACGTTATAGTTAGAAATTAGCATTCAAAAAACCTTAGAAATTCACTGAAAAAACCATAGGTTTCAGGGACGTTATAGTTAGTTGGACAGTTCTCTCGTGCAAAACCATAGAAATTCCCCCGTTATAGTTAGTTCAGCCAACTATAACTCGCGCACCCGCAATGCACTGCTGATGACGTCACATATTATATCATTCATGACATGGTCAGTGACATCACTGATGATATCTCAAATGACATCACTGATGACATCATTGATGACATCATCCAGTGAATGTGTGTTTCTGTAAAGTTTAAATTTGTTTTATATATATATATATATATGCCAAGGTGTATTGAAGAATGAGTGGGTGTATAAGTGTCTGAATGGATGATTTAGTAGGTGTGTGACTGATTGTATAAGTGACTGATTAAGCGTATCTTACTGAATGGATGGGTTAGTGAGTAAACTGTGTAAATGTCTGTATCAGTCTGTCAGTTGGTGTATAAGCGGCTGCATGGGTTGGTGAGTAGCTACATGACTGTCTATATGGGTTACTGATTGGTTGTCTGAGTATCTGTATGGGTACCTGAGTGTCTGTGTGAGTGGGTGGGGGGTGGGTGACTGTGCATAGATGTGTGAGTGGGTGATTCACTGGGTGTATGGGTTCAAGAGTGCATCTGTGAAGGGCTGTGTGGGTGGGTGAGATGGTGAGTGAATGGATGTCTCAGTGGTATATGTGTGAGTAAATACATATGTGAAAGGCAGTATATGTGAATGTTGGATGATATAAATGACTTTATGTGAGAGTGAGTGATTGTGAGACTGGCTGTATGGATGAGTGTGTGCTTGTATCAGTGATTGTATAAGAGAGTAAGTATGTGTTAGTATTTGTATAAATAAGTGAGGTGGTCTGTGTATAACTGTATAGGTGAGTAAATGGGTGTGATTGATTCTTTGCATGACTGAGTAGGTGTGTGAGAAAGTCTATGGATGAGTGGTGGTGTGTGAGTGTATATATAGGTGTATGAGTGCATATGATAGTGCTGTATTGATGAGTGACTGCATGTATGAGTTACTGTATGGGTGAATGAGTGGATGTGTGTGTGTTGACCTAGGAATCACTGAGCAGGTATTTACTAACTGCTATTGGTCTGTCTATGGTTTCGATATTGGTAGTCTGTATTTTAGAGTGGGTGTATAAAAGGTTTTATTAGGGTGTGAGGAGGTGCATCAGATTTTCATGTGGATGATGTCATCAGTGATGTCATCAGTGATGTCATTTGAGATGTCATCAGTGATGTCATCAGTGATGTCACTGACCATGTCATGAATGATGTAATATGTGACGTCATCAGCAGTGCATTATGGGTGCGCGAAGTTATAGTTAGCTGAACTAACTATAACGGGGGAATTTCTATGGTTTTGTACGAGAGAAATGTCCAGCTATCTATAACGTCCCTGAAACCTATGGTTTTTTCAGTGAATTTCTAAGGTTTTTTAAATGCTAATTTCTAACTATAACGTGCCTGAAACCTATGGTTTTTTCAGTGAATTTCTAAGGGTTTTTGAATGCTAATTTCTAACTATAACGTGCCTGAAACCTATGGTTTTTTCAGTGAATTTCTATGGTTTTTTAAATGCTAATTTCTAACTATAACGTCCCTGAAACCTATGGTTTTTTCAGTGAATTTCAATGGTTTTTTAAATGCTAATTTCTAACTATAACATCCCTATTAAGTCCCCTTGAATCCTGAGGGTCCCTGGGGGACAACTTGCCCACCAGGTACCTCCAGTAAGCGCCACAGAGCTGCATTGCAGACAGGTGGTCTGAGGCCACGCCCCTTTTTACACCACTCTGCAAACGCGGCTTCTGGCGCACTGCTGCTCGGAGGATGAAGTCCACTTGTGTCCTAAGGTCCTCAGGACACAAGAGGACCTCATCACCCCACCAGCAGTGCGCCAGAAGCTGCGTTTGCAGAGTGGTGTAAAAAGGGGCGTGGCCTCAGACCACCTCTCTGCAACGCAGCTCTGTGGCACTTACTGGAGGAACCTGTTGGGCTAGTTGGCGCCCAGGGACCCTCAGGATTGAAGGGGACTTAATCCCCAAAGTTACAACGCGGCAGAGCTGCGTGCAAACTGCACTGTATCGGTTAGGACATTATGCTTTTCCATGTCTTTCATTATTTATTCATAATGTTGCTGAAAAGATTTAGTTTGGGTAGAAATACATTCTTATTAGTAATGCCAACCCCCAACTAGCGCTTTAAAACAAATAAATTATATGTGGGAGAGGTGAGGGGGACTGGTGAAGGGTGGTAGTAAGGGAATCAGCAGTGAAAGAGGTCATGGGGGCGCGGGGGGCCAGAGGCGTCGCGCTAAGCATCTAAAGATGGCCCTGGCCCGGATTTTGAGCAAATGGTAATGGCTTTATATTCTCACTTTCCAGCACATATTAGGGTTAATGGGGAAAAATCAAAAAAATGTATTTAGCTAAAGGAACAAGGCAAGGTTCCCCTTATCCACATTATTATTTCTACTTGATGTTGAGCCCCTGCTTTATCACATATGATCAGCTAACAAGATCAAGGGTATCACTTGTGATTCAGGCTCTTAAAAACTGGCTGCATACGCAGATGACATCTTGATTTTCACGGAGAAAGCTGATCAATCTTTTCCAGAAATATTGTAACTGATTAACAAGTATGCCGCAGTCTCAGGTTACTCCCTCAACCATGACAAAAGTGAGATATTTCCATTCAATAACTTATGTCACCCAATAATTATTGGCTCGACTGGTCTTAAATGGCAATCCAAGCAACTGAAGTTCCTGCAAATAGAATTTAAAAGGAACCTAGTAGATACAAAAGAGCACATTGTAACTACCATTACTACCCCAATCACAAAAGTTAAAACCTTTTAGAATCATCGTCACATAAATTTCTTACATGGTGGGGCAAGCACGGATATATTAAAATAATGATCTCCCCCCAAATCAACATTGTCACAAGCATGTTTCACCTTTTCCTCTCTGCTAACTTTTATAAATTAATAGATAAACTAATCTCAGACAAAATAAGGAAGCTAGAATAACACTCAAAAGGCTGAAATTAGATAAATCAAAAGGTGGTATGAATCTGCCTAATTTTTATAACTATCAAAAAATCTTTTTTGTTGAGACGAGCAAGTTGGTGGCTCTCTCCACTAATATCTCCGATGCCACAATGGATGGAGATAGAAACAAGTATAATAAAACCATTTTCTCTCCTTAATATACTCCATATACAAAAATCTAAATGTTCCCTTTTTGCTCAATAAATTGAATGGTACAATTAAAGTTATTAAGATCTTGGACTGTAAATTTAAACAAGCTCAGAGGCTCAAATATAACATCTCTATGGCTCAACATGAACATAAAACTGGACAAAAAAAGGATATTTTGGGAAGACTGGGCTAAAAAAGGCCTCAGAACCATCAGAGACTTGTACCAAGATTATAACTCCTCACTATCTTATGCTATGTTGCGATCCATATATGGATTACCCAATGTAGAAATTTATAAACTCCTATGATTAAAAGCCACTATAAGAAAATTGAACACCCCACATAATGCTGACTGGATTAATTATTTTGAATTATAAAATATCTCTAAATAGGATCACATGGCTTGTAATATATACAAAATCATAGGGAAAACAAAGAATAAAACAACTAAATACTTCAGTATTATATGGAAAAGATCTTTTGCCACTTTGAAAATCAATCCACCATCTGAAAAGGCATGGAACATTTTATGGAAAAATGCCTAAAGCACAATATTTCACCCTTTTTATGTCAATGCAAATACTGAGCTATCTATGAATGCTATTGGTCCCCTAAGAAACTCTACAAACAAGGTATAGTTGATTCTTCGACCCGTTGGAGCTGTGATCATAATCAAAAAAATCTAGAACGCATGCGTTTCTACTGCTCTAATGTCAGGAAGCTCTGGTGCGAAAATTGAACAAGTAATACAGTATATAATCCATATAAACCATGTACTAAACCCGTGCAACTTAAATTCTTGGCCCTTGGCATATGACTCTACCAAATACACTATTTGACACAGACCAACAATAGGTATTAAGACAATCCTACATGAATGGAAAAACTTTAACCACATTTCACATCAGACTAGGGGGGCATGGGTTTGTTTCGTAAGGAGTTCTGATAACAACCTGATTAACAATACCCAAACCACTAGATCTTCCAGACCCCCTATGGAATAGCCTAGACTTATACCTATAAAATATTAATACCACATAGTAGGCTACCAATAAGATTAACCATATAACACACATAGATCCGCCTGGTTTCTTAGGAGTTACACCCTCCACTTCCCTCTTCCTTCTTCCCCTTGAACCATCCCACACCCTTCTCCTATTTGGAGCCTCTGCTCTTATCTGCGCTCTCTCTTACATTTCATTATGTTCACTTTTATTGAGGTTATTTACTTTCCTGTAGCTAAAGCAGTCATATGAGAAATGTACTTATTGTCTCTCTAATGATACATGATAGTCAACAGAATACTCTGATATATGACTTTAAAGGAAATATGCCATGAATAATAGTCTTCTTCAACTATACGGAGTATATCGATTTCATTTCAACTCTGTGTGCGTCACATTGCTACAAAATATGTACAACTGTATTTTTTCTTTCCTTTGGGAAATAAATAAACGAGATTTTGAAATTAAATAAATATTTGTATTGAACAATGTTTGGTGTGATAATCATTTCTAAAGTTTACCCTGCAATACGTTTAGAATGCTTTGAGCTTTACCCTGATGCTGCCACCATTTTTGCTGCAAACCAAAAGAAGGTATTTCAGAGAAGAAGAGCAGACTAAAACTGAAGAAACTGATACTTTAGAAAACAAACAGCAGGGTCCTATCATCCTGGTGGATTAGAATTCCTGGAAACTGGTGGATGGAAGAAAAAAGGCTGAAGTGAGAGCAAACCCAATAAACCTGACAAGACTATTAAATCACTAGATATTACAACATTACTACCCTCATTTAGAGCACTGAATAAATCCCACTTTGGGCAAAAACACAAGCTTACCACGGAATCAGGACTTTGAGTTTCAAAGTAATTACCGCACATCTGTAATTTTCCCTGGGCTTGTTTCCCCCCCACAAAAACAGAAAACTTGTCTAAGGAAAAATGGTCAGAAAAAGGTAAACCATATAATAGTTCAGTGCACAAAATTTGATTACCACGTTATGCCTCATTTCAAGAGGCAGACCTTTATCAGTAATTTACTGGGTGAGCCATCAAGACCCAAAACAGTGGTGCAATCAGAATGAGGCCCTAAAAGGTGTGTTAGAATACTTTACAAAGAGAGCGCTGGATCAATTGTTCTACAGATCTGCAAAGGAATAATTGGGAAACTGACACTGCTGTGTGTTTAAACAATGTAACAAGTCAACTGACCCCTCCCATCTTTCTACCCAAACAGAAATATAGTGAATCTTTGGGATAATTGGATGTGATGCGATGTACTTAGCAGGGCCTGCAAGACGCATTACTACATTTTAGTCGAACTCTGACAGATTCCTTGCTATTGTTCAGAAGCTGCTAGAAGCAAGCGCTGACTCTGATGGCAAGAAGCAGGCAAGGAAGAGATGAATGATGAAGGGCTATGGTCGAGCAGGCCAAAATCTAGTTCTATAACCTGGCACACCCCAGACATTTGCTAGGGTCAAAGGAGATAAGTGGCAGAAAAATCCTTTCAACCCAAGAAACAACGGAATGCCAGATGGATTGGCTGTTTTTGAAAGAACTCATAAAAAACTGCTATTTAGAGACATGCATGGATTTGTTCCATAGCCATCGCTCACTCATTTATTAACAATAACTTTACTGAGTTGTTTCATTGCAATATAATTTTCAGGCACAAGAAAATATAATAATAACTGACAAATACAATATGAATAAAGGAAAACGTAGGTGGGAGGAGAACAAACTGAAATCAAGTGTTAAGGTGGGGGGGAATCGGGCATATCTTTCAAACACTGGGGAATAGGAGATTCACGTCTTGAATACAAAGTGGTGTATGTGAGGGACCAGGGGGTGAATGCTATTGGACTGAGACCTTATACAGGTGATTAGTACAGTGCACTAGTCTCGTCATTACCCTGCTGCTGAGGTCGCATTTGGTCGTCACTCTTTGGTGGGATCAGGTCAGGTGAGGCCTGCTGGCCCACACCTTCCTCGGAGTCAGGTCTTCTCGAGAGCCCGAAATCCTATGAAAACTCTGTTTTCTTACTAGAGCCAGCATGTGTTATGCCACTCTCCACCCCCGAAGCTGGACATTCACCTAAGTTTTAAAGGGCTTCCATATTTTCCTGCAACAATGCATCTTGTCTATCAAAATGGCCTCTAACTTTTCCATGGTATAGACTCACCACCACAACCTCAGGGGTGGATATAATGTGCCTTTGGGCAGTGCTTAATTTGAGCTGGTGGTTGCCGGTGGGGTCCATCCACACATATTTTTGGGGACTAGCACTTATTTTTCAACATGACCTAGTTACTGAGTTCTACAGAGGGGAAAACACACAGATCAGAAAGATGGAGAAGGAGAAAAAGGCAAATATTTCACAAAGGGAGAAAGCAAAAAATGGAAACTGAGATAAAAGGGCACAGAGTGTCTGGTAGTGGATTAAAGAGGCCTCCATAAGTAGTCCTGGGAGGTGGAAGGGGCTGGCAGGAAGGCAGGAGGGCAGAGAGCGGTAAAAACCAGCGGGAAACAGTGGGAAGCGTCACAGACTAAATTGACACAATAATACTTACACCACAATTGCCAAATGAAGTACTTACACCACAATAACCAAATACAAAATAAAAATCAGTGATGCTTACACTAAAATAGCCAAATGAAATAAAAAATAAAGTCAAACTACAGTGCCAGAGACTCAGTTACCAAGATTAGAGTGCCATGGAGTAAATTCCACAATCGAGCTAAATTACCGGATCAGATGGATGGTGGTCACCTCACAGCGGGACTGAACCGGCAGCCTTGAGGGCTGTGTGAGAGGGACAGTCACGAGGAGCTGGGCAGCGGGAGCGGCGCACTATACCTGGAGGTAAAGGACTACCATGGGAACCTGTCTCACCTTATGTACTTTATCGCTCTCTCTGCATTCACAACACTCCCTTATCTTCCTTTTGATGTCCACATCCAAACATGGCCACCAAAAGTGAGCCCTTATTCTTTCGATGGTTTTAACTACCCCAAAGTGTCCATTGTGTGCCATATCAATGATCCTGCCTCTCACTTTAATTGGAACCACCAATCAGTCTCCTCTGAGAATCAGATCGTCACAACAGTCTATCGCCTCTTAATCATCCAGAATGGCCGAACCACCTCATTAACGCCATTCTTTCCCGTCCAACCCTTCTGAATGAATGAAGATACTGTTCCAAGGACTTCATCAGCTTTTACCTCAGATTTCCACTCTTCTCCTGATATTTCCCCTTCAGTAATTACCCACACTCCTTCGTCTGACCATTTCACATCCTCTGAGATTTTTCCCACCTTGTCACTTACAGGAACCAACGAGACAGACAATGAGCAGTACAGTTCTGTACCCCAGGAATGTATTATACAGCAGATGTGAATTCTTGTAATTCAACCACCTACTTATGTATCCTTGTTGACACACTGTCTTGCCCTTTTTTCCATAAAAAGTTCCTTTAAGGGCTTGTGGTTGGTTTCCACCATGAAATGCCTGTCCCATAGAAAATGCTTTAACTTCTTAATTGGCCAACACACTGCTAAGGCTTCCCTTTCGATTACGAAATATTTACATTCCGCTCCCTTCAAACCCCTTAACCCATAAGCAACAGTGTTTTCAGCTCTGTCCACTATCTGTAATAGTACAGCCCCCAGACCCTTAGTGCTTGCATCCGTAACTACTTTAGTTTGTCTGTCAGCAATAAACGCTTTAGGATCAGCTGCTTGTCTTAAATCCTGTTTCACACATTCAAATTCTTACTGACATTCAGTACTCCATACAAATCTTACTCTTTTTGCACAACTTGCACATTTCTTGGGTTTTGCTAGACAGATTACTTATGAACTTGCTGTAAAACTCCACCATGCCCAGGAATGATACTATCTCCTCCTTATTACTAGGTTAACTCAAATTACAAATTGTATTCACTAATTCCTCTTCTGGTTCAACCTCTTGATACGTCAACATGTGTTCTAGATATGAGATTACGTTTTTTTTCCAAATTTTAATTTTTTCAGATTCAGGGTGAGCCTTGCTATTTTGAATATTTCTAAAACTGTCACAACTTGTTTAATATGTTCTTCCCAGGTTTTCCCATGAATTAACACATTGTCTTGAAAACAACAGACTCCTTCCATTGTGCCCCGCATAGAATGTATTACCCTCTGGAAAACGGAAATAGCTGATGCCAACCCAAACAGCATTCTTAGAAATGTCAAAGCCCCCTTGGGAGTTAGGAAGGAACTCAGTTCTTGTGATGAGCGATGTAATCGAATCTGATGGTAGGCATAAGCAAGATCAAGAGATGTAAATAATTTTGCATCTCCCAATGTGGCTATCATATCAGAAATGTTAGGTAAGGGATATTTGTCTATCACAATCTCTCTGTTTAGATCTCTTAAATCTACACATAACCGAAAAGCCTAGATGGTTTGCGTTCTACCACAACTGGCGCAAGCCATTCAGAGCCTCTGTTGGATTGATAACATCTATTGACTCTAATCTATTCAATGCTTCACTGTATTCTCTTTTCTCAATTCCTCGACACAGTTTATCATGTGTTCTGCTTTTTTGCCATAGCAAGAAAATCTTCCAATGGCGGTTCGTAGTCCATCCATAGTTCTTTTCTTATTCTGTGACTTTTACAGTGCAATAAAAATTGGTCTTTAATACGTTCCAAATTTGCATGACGAAGCCAACTTCCTTAACTCTGTCAAATATTCTTCAATGGATTCTCCATCTTTTTGTATATGTTTAGCAAAATGATTGCGCTCTAAAATTGTGCTTGTGCGAGGTAAATAATGTAGATCCAATTTTTCATGGCAATCTCAAATTCATTGAGATCGCGGGCATCTTCCTATTCCAACTCTGGAAGATTCTCCACAAGATCTTGTTCATCAGCCCCTAGAGTGTGCATTAGTGGTGCTAATTTTCGCTCTGTGCTTATACTTGTTCCACACACCCCTGCATAATTAAAAAATACTTTTTTCCATTTTGTCCACTAAATTCGCGGCTCTCCTGGACTGTTCAAGAAAGAATTTGGGGGTATGACATTCTGCAATGCTAAATTATATAAGTATGTTATTTCCCCCTTTTTGAACCTAAAAGAGAAACAATTTATCCACACAATCACCAATTTCGCCAAAGTTTTTCTTAATATATTGAAATGCAATCTTTATTACCTTTCAAACCAGTCACCTGTAACATGTCCAGTTGCAAGTGCTCCCAAGATGGCCTCAAAACAAATTGCCTTATAGACCGTCGATATTCTCCCTGAAGCGATCTATTTATAAATATTTCAGGTGAACTTTAAACACTGTACACTCTATTGGCCACAATGATATTCTTCCCAACAGGTAAAAATGGCCGCCGACATGCTGAGCGTACTTTTCAATTGGCGCTATGGCTTGCTGTTTTTACACTGATGCCTAATCACTTAAAATGGCCGCCGACATGCTCTAAGAGCCAATCTCCCTCATTCATGTGGGCAAGTCCCTTCTTTCAGGGGAAACAGAGCTCGCAAAATTCCCCCAGCACGACTTACTTTTCGTTAAAACGTGCTTCACTGGCACGAACTCAGTTGTTTAAGATTCAATGTTCTTTGTAAATGCCTTTTTTTATACATGGTATATTCCCGAATGAATCGTTTTTCCAGCCAACAGTCTCTCCGACACCATTCACTTGCATTTTGGATTTTTATTCTTTGTCCGGGTGAACACACTGAAGCAGAAATACACTTCTGGTCTCATGGATCCGTCAGTTGAATCATCGCCAATGTGAAGTCGCAAGAACAACACCAAAAAGAGAGTAAAGGTAAGTTCAGTATTTATTACTGCGTCAGCAGTCTCCCAGCTCCACCTGTTGACCTCATGACTTCACTGTGCAGTCTAACTCTAGAACCCTGTGAAGTCATGAGCCCAGCAGAAGGCACATATCATTAATATGAATATGGGATGTATGAGGGAACATCACAAAGTTATCTTACTCAGAATGTTGATTTCCTGCGCTTATGAGCATCACTGGGGTTTTATGATGGTAGCAATCCTATTTGACCTTGGGAAATCACTGTATACATTAAGAGATGAAAATGAGTATATATATATATACATATACATATTATCTACTGGCGGTCGCCAGTAGATAGTTATAGTTAAAACCTATTATCCATAGGAAATCCGCGACATTCTATTTGAAATAACGTTGGCGCCGGTTGACGAATCTTCGCGAAAGTTTCCAACTTGTTGGGGCGCTCCGGTCCGCTCCTATCCTGAAAGTCTCGGGGTGATACGTCAAGCGGGGCCGAGAAAAAAGGGGGTCCCAAAACGCATTTTCCCCATTCATTTTTCCATAGGAACCTTTAGTCGCAGCTACAGCCCGAACTGCTGAACGGAATTACACCAAATTTGGCAAAGAGATAGCCCTTGGTTCAGTGTCGTGCCTTTTGCTTAAATGGTGTAAATCCGTTCAGTAGTTCCTGAGAAAATCAAAAGTAAAGTCACATATATATCTGGGCGGAGCCTAACCACACATGTCATCGTGAGATCTGATTGGCTGTCAGCACTTCATCCTGGAATTGCTGGCAGCCATCTTGGGACCAATATAAATGATAGTACCTCATTGAAATGCATTGTAGTGAATAGAAGATTTTGAGGGTCACCAAAAGGAGAACTATAAAGGGTGATTACATTAGAATTTATTTGTTGATGGTACCATACTAATTTTAGGAATTGTGGTGTATTCTAAGGTGATTTTACCATGTGAAAAACCTTCTGCTGGGATATCATGAATCATGTTTGAGAGAACACTATTTTCTCATGCTTGTCCCATGGAGGTTTGGAAGGTGCTCCAGAAGCTAAAATGAGAGCATATTTTCTGTAAATTCACATTATCTTTCTCACTCATGTGAGAATGAAGTCTGACATTCTCAGTAAAACATGTACATCCAACAAGGGCAGAGACTGTCAGTTGATTCCTTTGTGTTCTACTGCAGCTTCCCAGAGTGTTCTAAAGAACAACTAGAGTGCTAACAGCCTTACTTATGACAAAAGTATGGCACACCTGAAGCCATCTTGATTGGACTAAACTGGTAACACTTAAACAATTTAATTTAAAAAGGAACAAAATGATGGGGTTCATTTTGTCATAGAAATTATGGTTAGTGCTGTAGAAAGAAAAATTAGGACATGTTTCAAGTGTGATCTCAAATATCTTCCTGTTATATTTCAACAGGAGCAGCCTGCCAGTTGATGCCTTTGTGTTCTACTGCAGCTTCCCAGAGTGTTCTAAAGAACAACTAGAGTGCTAACAGCCTTACTTATGACAAAAGTATGGCACACCTGAAGCCATCTTGATTGGAATAAACTGGTAACACTTAAAACATTTAATTTAAAAAGGAACAAAATGATGGGGTTCATTTTGTCATAGAAATTATGGTTAGTGCTGTAGAAAGAAAAATTAGGACATATTTCAAGTGTGATCTCAAATATCTTCCTGTTATATTTCAACAGGAGCAGCCTGCCAGTTGATGCCTTTGTGTTTTACTGCAGCTTCCCAGAGTGTTCTAAAGAACAACTAGAGCGCTAACAGCCTTACTTATGACAAAAGTATGGCACACCTGAAGCCATCTTGATTGGAATAAACCGGTAACACTTAAAACATTTAATTTAAAAAGGAACAAAATGAGGGGTTCTTTTTGAAATAGAAATTATGGTTAGTGCTGCAGAAAGAAAAATTAGGGCATGTTTTAAGTGAGATCTCAAATCCTCTTCTATTTCATTAGAAAATTCTGACATGCAGACTGAAACAATCACTTTCAATACCAGCAGCAGACTACCAGTTAACTCCCTGGTGAGCAGTAGCTTTACTCCAGTGATCTAATGAGCAACTAGAGTGCTAACATTCTGAATTTATGGCAGATGTGAGACACATCTGAATGCCTTCTTGATGGAATCAAAGTAAAAAACTGAAAGCATTTCCTACTGAGGAGACTGCAGTAAATGAAGAAATTAGGAAACTTCATAACAAAGAAGTCTTCCAAGATGGCCACCGGTGAAAAAAGAGCCCAAATGTAGCACAAATATTACCCAGATGTAGCCCACATATAGCCCAATGACAAAAGTGTGCAAAACGCTTTTTATTTTTAGTTTTTTGCAGTTTTATGTAGTGCAGACTGGTCAGGTATTGGAGCATTGCATCTTAAAACATGACCCCCTACACTACAAAAACACCACTGCACTACCTTAAACCCTAAAACACTACCCCCAGCATGACCCCCTACACTACACAAGCACCACTGCACTATCCTAAACCCTAAAACACTACCCCCAGCACGACCCCTACACTACCCAAACACCACTGCACTATCCTAAACCCTAAAACACTACCCCCAGCACGACCCCCTACACTACCCAAACACCACTGCACTAACCTAAATCCTAAAACATTACCCCCAGCACGACCCCCTACACTACCCAAACACCACTGCACTACCCTAAAACATGACCCCCTATACTACACAAACACCACTGCACTACCCTAAACCCTAAAACACTACCCCCAGCACGACCCCCTACACTACACAAGCACCACTGCACTACCCTAAACCCTAAAACACTACCCCAGCAGGACCCCCTACACTACACAAACACCACTGCACTAACCTAAATCCTAAAACACTACCCTCAGCACGACCCCTACACTACCCAAACACCACTGCACTACCCTAAAACATGAACCCCTACACCACACAAACACCACTGCACTACCCTAAACCCTAAAACACTACCCCCGCACGACCCCTACACTACACAAGCACCACTGCACTACCTAAATCCTAAAACACTACCCCCAGCACGACCCCTACACTGCCCGAACACCACTGCACTGCCCTAAACCCTGAAACACCAGCCCCTGCATGACCCCTACACTGCCCGAACACCACTGCACTGTCCTAAACCCTGAAACACTACCCCCAGCATGACCCCCTACACTGCCCGAACACCACTGCACTGC